>PITA01010024.1:0-13671 GCA_004023965.1 Spilogale gracilis
GAAAAGTGAAACAAGATGGGACCGGGGAGGAAGACAAACCATAAGAGACTCTTCATTTCAGGAAACAAAGTGAGGGTTTCTGGGGGTAGTGGGGGATAGAGTGGCTGGGTTATGGACACTGGGGAGGGTATGTGTTACGGTGAATGCTGTGAATTGTGTAAGACTGAGGATTCACAGACCTGTACCCCTTAGCAAATAATACATTATATGTTAATTTAAAAAAAAAAAAAAACGAGACTGTATCAAGCTCATCAAATTTAAAAGCAAAAAAGGAAGAGAGGAGTTAATATGCAAGCACATTTACCTCACTGAGGAGGTGGGAAATGAAACAAGTTACTAACAGAAAATACTGAAGCCACATTCTTAGTAAATTTCAAGAGCCCATCTAAGCGGATTTGTTGGTTGCCTATAAAAGCAGCCTTTCCCTCCACCCTTTCCTTGGCACACAAATCTTAATTAGATAGTGGGCAGCGTGAACTCTGCAAGAATCTGGGCAGGTCCTGATTTCCTTACCTGAATCCCAGGAATTCCATTCACCTATCAGTGACAAGGCTAAACAATAAGACCTGGAACTTCCAGGAGTAGTTTTCTTGCAAGATTAACAGGAAGCTGGGTATTGTTTCCCCGCGCGCCGCCCCCCCACACACACACACTGGCTATTGTTAAACAAAGTTAAGATACTCAAATCTTTCACCCAGCTTACAACCGTGCAAGGGAAAGCCCAGAGAAATGCCAAGCTACTGCACTGCTACCACTGGGCCCCCAAAGCAGCCAACCCTACTGCTGCTTTCCTTCAGGACTTCTTGTTAGGGGAAGATAATAAATATCCATTAGTTTAAGTCACCTCTAGTTGGTCCTACCTATAAAGCTAAAAGTGTACTAACTGATAAAATTACTTATACACTGAGGAACTGAGCATTCCAAGTAGCTCATTTAAATGAACTAAATTTGGTACACAGCCCCCAGCGGCCCGGAAATAAGGTCACATCTATTCTAAAATGTTACAAGAGTAATAATATAAGCTATGCTATAAGACAATCCCTACTTTTATTATTCCTCACAGCACTAACAAGACTGATATGAGCCAACAATAACCAGGGAATGAGACAGATACACTCATTAAAAGTCTTTCTATAACTTAGTCTGATACATGGGCCATAGATCTTTGTTTTATTATCTTTTTTGGATAATTTTTTTTTTTAGTGTTCTAATCGGTAACAAAGAAACCTCTTAATCTTATCTGTTGGCTGCAGTAATTTAGAGTTTCATTAAATTCCCTCAGATTCGTCAGCTTATATACATTCAGCATAGCTTATTTCATTTATCTTTAATTTAGGGAGGGAGTAGTTTAGGCTTTTGATGATGGATGCAATCAATTATAAGTCCATCATTAGAATTGCTTTCAGAGATGGTCTATCAGTGAATCAATCACATATCTACTTCCAGATATTCACAATCTGTATACTGTATAACGGTTTTTCCCCCAACTGTCATTTGGAGCAAGAGATCTTAATTCATGAGCCACATCATATATAAAACTTCTTTCTCAATTTACAGGGAGATTCAGCAGGCCAGTCGCTGACATCAATCTAATCTCTAAAAAGAATTTCGTAAATGTGTTAGGGATGCCAAGAGACCAGTTCTAGCAGGAAATGGTGGGGAAGGGAGCACGGAAGGGAGGACAAGACAAGAAATATAATGAAGGAAAATGCAAAGCCTTTAAGTGTTGTGTGGTACACTCAGGTAAGCAACACACTAGGAAGCCCAAGACCCAAAGGAAGGCCTTTTTCAGGCCAGATCCTGTGTCCTCCTCTGTCAAGTGGGTGATCCTATACCAGAGTCCCCACCTCCAAGATTACTTTCAGGTAGAAAATACTGTACAGGTATTTGGTTAATAAAATAAATCAGAATGGACAACCTCAGAGGAATATGGTTTCAAAGATGGAGCTCCCAATATCACTTGTAATATTTGGGTACAGGGAGCTAAGCATGCCTTCCTATTGTTTCAATGATACATAACTCTGCACTTTAAATCTGAAACCTTCCAGGCTGGTAATCTAAAGTAAAGCACAATCAGAAAACGCCTTCAATTTATCAACTGTCCCAAAGGGAAGAGTGCCTAGGTATTTACCTCTGATTTCTCCTTCTAACAGCAAACAGCCACGGATTTGTCAGAGCTACACTGGATCAGTTTGCCATCTTCACAATGCTTTGATTTCCTCTCCACCGCCATTTGTGGAAGGAAATATGCCAAACATTTCACGTTGTTTACATTAACTAGGAGAACTACCATTAAAGAAAATGTCAGGCCCAGAGAGGACACCTTCTCGGGCATCAGCTGTCACTGTAACACATTACCACTGCATTAAGAGTTATTTATGAAATAGAAGGGGTTACTAAAATGAAGATTAGAAAGTAAATTGGGTCCATAGGGGGTTTTAGCTCCTGTTTTCATTTTTAGAGAAACTATTTGTATAAGGAAAGAGCCTATGCCAGGTTTGTGCCCCCTTAATTTCATCCTCTTAATGGAAACTGGGCTGAATGACAATTTGCCTTTAGTTGGAAATAGAAAACAAAACCACCTAAGGTTTTTTTTAATTAGAAAAAAGGAGGGCAACAAGGTTACTGATAACAATAGTAGCCACAGATATTTAGAGAGGCTTACCACAACTGCCAAAAACCCCCAGTGCCGCACACTCTATAGACTGTATGCGGAACCCTCCTGACAGCCCTTACGTATCGTCCTGTTTTCATCCGCCCTCTACGTTTTGAATCTTGGCTCCACCACTTAGTACCTGTATGACCCTGACCATGGTATCCCTTTTTTTTTTTTAAGATTGGTTGATGGATTTGAGAGAAACAGAGAGAGAGCATGAGCAGAGAGAAGGAGAAGCAGACTTCCCTCCTGGGCAGGGAACCCGATGCAGGGCTCGATCCCAGGGCCCTGAGACCATGAACTGGGCCGAAGGCAGATGTGTAACTAAGCCACCCAAGCGCCCCCATCTCATTTTACTCAATCTACAAAATGCAGGGAATAAGGATACCTTCCTTCTAGGGCTGCTGGTGAGAATTAAAGGCAACCCAACAAAGCCTGGAAAATCATCACCACTCAGTAAACAGTGGTGGCTGGTGCTGGCTCTCAGGGTCACCGTAATAGCAGTACCGAGTAGCAAGGGCAGTGGTTCCCAATGTCGTGCCAAGGACATCCTTTGGAGACAGAGATTCAAATTCTATCACTCCACAAACGCTAGATCACTTGACGCTAGGCATGAAATTTAGCCTCTCTGACTCACCTTACCCCTCCTTAACATCAAGAATGGTAGAGAGTCTCAGATTTTGTTCCTACTCACAAGCTAACAAGTTAGCCTGCCAGGGTTCCATGGATGCTGCTAGAAGACACAAAACTCGTGGGTCAGAAACAAAGGACTTTGTTATTCACAGCACAGCAGGGGCACCGGCATATCTGCAGTAGCCCCCCCACTCCAGCCCCGAGTCCCAGGAGGGTTAGGCGACTGGACCCAACTTCAGGCCTGGATACACTGTGGGGGACTAGAGAGGAACCTGAATGTGGGAAAACTCCATCTTTTATACTGGACAGTACACACGCCTGCCTGTTTTTCTACAGGGAGAGATCATCTCTAACTTCCAAACATCCCAATACATATCCTTGACAAGATCATCTAAAACAAAGGGAGCGACAGCACTCCCAAGGAGAATGGCCTCCCAACAATAATGAACCGTAATTCCCTGGGTTCCTGCAGAGACTGCGTGGTGTCAAGCGATAGTAGATGGTATCCAAAACCTCTGTTTTCTTTTCTGCAAAATGAGACCAGAAACGCCATGTCTCCCACAATACATATTTGCACCATAGACTAATGATACACCATAAAAGCAGACTAGAAGTCTAGGGCAAAAGTATTCATGTCTGCTACCAAAACGCAACAAATTTCAATGTGGAATTATCTTACTTCAAGCCAGTCACTTGACCTCATCTGAGAGCAGGGTAGAAGAGAACACCTGCCATCTGGCTCACCTCGCCAGCCAGGTCAGGAACCTTTCACCTTCTAGTAAGCCTCTGTGAGATGGAAAACTCACTAGTTTGCAAAGCCATTCGCTGCAATTTTGAGCAGCTCTCCTTGCTGCAAAGCCCTTCATTAAAATAAAATCAGCCTCCTTATAATTTCTACGCATTGATCCAAGTTCCACCTTTTTTCGCTTACATAAGTCTATTCCCTCGTCCATATATTTCTCTTTAAGTGGTAAAAGGCTCTCTCTACTTCTTTCTCAGGTTAAATAGCTCTAACTGCTTCAACTATTTCTCCTACAACATGGCTCCCACATGGCCCACCATCCTTGTGGATTTCCCTTCCAAAATACTGAACGCTCACATAGAACTTACTACATGCCCGACATTAATCTAAGTGATTTAGGCACAATAATTCACTTATTCCTGAGAACAACACTAGGAGGTAGGTACCATCATTACCACCCCTCTTATTACAGACAGAAAATGGAGTTATGTATTAGAGGCACAGAACTTTTAAGTAGTACAGCCAGACCTCAAACCTAAGCAGTCTGACCCTTAAAAGCTTCCCTATCGAGTATAAGACCAGAACTAAATACAACACACTCCTAATATGGCCTGACGAGTCCAAACAGGAAGAGGCTTCTATATCCTATAATGCAGGCACTATATTTTTAATAATCAGACCTAAAACTACATCACATTTTGGTAGATACCAACTCCAAAAATTATCTAAGATCCCCCAGACAGCAAGTGCTGACAAGCCAGCTCTCACTCACCAACCTGGGAAATTTTCAAACTAAATACAGAAATGTACACGTGTCCTTGTGTCCCACGTCTGAGAAAGGGAAGATGAAAGTGCAGCCAAGGATATTAGTTAGGGTCCATAATATGCTAGGGAATGTAGTGGTTATTTTGCACACATAATCGAAAATAATCCTCAAAGAGTCTGGCGAGATGGAATCAGGGGAATAGAGAGGGAAGGTAACTTCCACACACACACACGGCTAACATGGGAACTGGATTTGATGCTAAGTATACCTGACTTCAAAACCCATGCCTGTTCCACTATGCATGTGATGAACTCCCAGTTCCTGTGCCTTCAGCTCCTGATCAAGTGACAGCTCACATACGAACAGAAGAGCAGATGGGCAGAGATGTGGACAATACTGAAAAAGCTGCTAAGAGCTCTAAGAATCTTGAGTCCAGACAAGAAGCATGAAGTGAAAGACATGAGCACAGGAGAAACAATTTGAAGTTGCCACCCCAAGATGCACTCACGTTACTGAATCATTTAGGGTTTTTTTTCTCCATTCTTATCTCAAAACCATTAAGATTTACAAACTATTGCCAAGTTCACAGAGGAATATTAAAAGCATACACTAAATTCTAGTTAAGCCAGACACAGAGACATTTCCGGATCACCAAGAATTTTTCACAAAGACAGCTCTGGCATTTTGCATGATGAATTACATCTCTAACCATGACTAATTAATCCCTAGGAAGGAATTTATTTACCTAATGGGCTGAAAGGACCACGGTGCACATGATAAGCTACTGTTAGCAGCACCTAGTAGGGACACATGCTCTACGGTTCTGGTGAATTCGGAGCCAGCAGTGCCAAGCGAGCCTTACACACAAGCATTAAATCTGAGGTGAGTAACTGCAAATCTGAAACTGAATTTGTCACTTTCCTTTTTTTATACCAGCTTCTGTACTGCAGTCTAGCCGGTCAAGTGTTCTGAAAGGAAAATAACTAGTCACCATCACAGACTCCTTCTACAGAGCAATTTTGCCTTCACTTTGGACTTAATAGAGTAATGCAGTCCAGACGGGGGAAAGCACACAAAAGTCAATATTACTCTTAAAAAAGACAAAAGATCAAATAAAAGAAAAGGCACACTTACGAAAATAAGGTTAGCCTCCCCAAGGTAACCCATCCCTCAAGAGAAACAATAATCTTCGGTCAAAGACCAAAGGAGAGGATGCAGAAAGAGCACAGAGCTATCACATTGCCGATCTGGAATATATCCAAAGTTTCTGACTCCTCTATCATGTGTCAGCCATGAGGTGTTTGGCACTTTCAAGCTCTTTAAGCAAGTCACTTAGCTTCTGTCTCTGTTTCTTTCCTTGCCAAGCAGATAAGAGAGTAAGAGTTCCTACCTCACCAGGTGGCTGTGACTGCCACGAAGGGGGACGTGCTTGGTGAAATGTAAAGGGCCACTGACGTGTGGGCTGACACGTTATTAGGAACCAAATAAATCATCTGTGAATTACAGTATCGCTAGCCCAAAGCCTCCCCCGTTGGAAAGTTCCTGAAGATATTTATTCACGAGTCGCGGTCAGACCCTTTCTTTATATTCTTAACGGTGCCTGGCATATTAAAAGTGCTCAGGAAAAGCTAAATAATGAGCAGCAGCAAGATGCAGGCTCTGAAGAGGTCAGGGAGGGCAGTTCTCTGCCTTAAGAAACAACGAGCACTAAATTATCTCATGCAAGGAAATGCCTGTTCAAAAATCTCTAGGAAAGGACAAATAATAGTCACAGCAATCCCACTGAGTTCATTTAGTCATTCAACAAATAATTAGACACCTAGTACTTGGCCGGCAGGGTCTGAGCAGCTAGAGATGCAGCCAGGGATAAAAGCAAGGCCTGCCCTCAGGAAGCTTTCATCCTAGTGGGGGAAGCAGGTAATACAAGAGAAACATACAACACAGGAATGTTGTATGGAAAGGAAAAACTTGATGCAAGCTTGAATGTTGTATGGTAAGGAAAAACCGAGGCCAGGTAAGAGAAGGGGGAATACACAACACAAGGAGGCCAGAGAAAACCTTTCGGGTAAAGACGGCATTTGAGCTTTCTAGAAAATGAGGAGAGAGGCAGCACTATCTGGGGAAACAGATTCCAGAAAGAACATTGAAAGCACAGGCCCTGAAGTAGGGTATGTTTGGCTTGTACAAGGTATGAGGCACCGCAACAGGAAATCAGTGTGGCTTCAGAGAAGCAAGAGAGGGGACAGCAACAGAGAGATCAGGTAAGAAGCTGGGAGCCAGATGGGGTGGACTTTTACTCAAAGTGTTCTTTGATGCCACCTGGAAGTTAGCACCCAGGCAAAGAATAACAGCTTTCAGGGCGCCTGGCTGGCTCCGTGGGAAGAGCATGCAACTCTTGACCTTGGGGTAGTGAGTTCTGTACACACGTTGGATGTAGAGAAATAAAGGAAAAATAAATAAAAACTTTAAAAAAGACAGCTTTTTTTTTAATTTTATTATGTTATGTTACTCACCATACAGTACATCATTAGTTTTTGCTGTAATGTTCCACGATACATCGTTTGCATTTAAACACAGCTTTCAACCAGTATTTAATAATGAATACTGAATGGCAAATATTCAAGAATATTTCAAGTTTCGTTTTACATCTATCCGACCTCTCTCTAAAAAAGATCAGAGACCACTTGTACAAAAATGTAGGTAATACAAATGATTAAGTGAACCTAGTTAAGAAGATACAGGACAAAACAATGCCATACAAATGTAGAACACAGGTATGCAGGGCATGTGGGCAAACACAGTTGATAGGAAATGAGCCCTCAATCTAACTGTGAGGTTCCTAACCATGCACAAAGGGAAATGTAGCCAGTTAAGTCATTCTCATTATCAAAAAGAAGGATTCCAGTTCCTCTGTTGAGGATGCAAACTTTAAGCTACTCCCAAATTCTAAAAGAAATCTTTCACTTGACAATAAAGAAGACAATATACAATATAGTGAACAAGATCCTCAACCACTTTCTAAAAGCAATAAATTTTATGTGGTCATTTCTTGTAAGTTCCTTCCAGAACAGAACATTAAAACACAACTCAGACCAAGAGACTGTGACTCTGAACATAGTCCAAGCAAGAATGACCTGAGGTCCCCAAACCCCTTTCCAATGATCCATTTTAATCTAGGAATGGAATTTGGGGAAAGGAGAGGATGAAACGGATCAAATCACGTTTCATTCATTTCCTCCTCTCAGCAAGCCCTTTGATAGTTCAAGCTGGCCAGACAGCAGTTCTTTGAAGAGCATCGACACAGTACACGTATTTGGTATTAGAGAATTAGTAGGGGACTGTTAAATATCATAAGCCAGAAAAGCATGTAGAGAGGTTGCCAACTAATCGTGAAAAATTAGTGACCTGCCCAGGGCTCTAGCCTGAGCCTCGAGATCACCTATAGGTAAAGACAGACTAACCTTCTGGAAGCATTTTAGGGGATTTGTTATTAACAAAGTAATAAGAGTCTCCAGAGTACCACCTGTTACAGATTAAACTGAGATACACTCTCCTCCCACGACCAAATCTATATTGAAGCACCGCCCATCAATGTGACTATTTGGAGATTAGGGACTCTAAAGGAGGTCATACAGGTGGGGTACAACTGGTGTCCTTATAAGCGGAGAAAGAGACACAAAAGAGCCCTCTCTCCACACACTCACAGAGGAAAGGCCATTTGAGGACACAGGAAGAAGGTGGTCGTCTATAAGCCAAGAAGAGAGGCTTTGCCAGAAACCAGTCCTGACTGGTACCTTGGTCTTGGGACTTCTGGCCTCCAGAACTGTGAGAAAATACATTTGTGTTCAAGCCACCCAGCCCGTGGCAGCTCAAGCCGACTTACACACCACCCTCAGGCAATATCACTTTGCTTGGCTAAAATCTCAAGGCAGATGTTATTGGTCACGCCTCTTAGCCAGAGCAACACAGACTCTCAGCAAATCCTCAAGAATTAACTGCCTAATACAGCCTCAGATAACTAAGCTAATTAACCTGCTGTAAGAAATATTTAATGTAATACACCTGAATTTTGGTGACACCTGCAGAACAATGAGCATTAAGTCATGCTATCTGAAAAAAGTTAATATGCTTAATTGTCCACTAAGGGCATTCTTGCTGGTATCCAGTGACCTCTCCTCCAGGAATAATAAAGATTAACAAAACAATTAATGTAAATCCCTTCAAACAACTCAGAAAAACTCGTTACAAGTAAGGTTCCACATATCCAAAAATCACTTATCGGGAAACTACAACTCTACAAAGCTCAACCTATAATAGGAATCAAATTTCAGATACCCTTTCTGGGAAATACTCAGAATAGACCCCTTACAGAAACCTGAGGTCCCCAAATCCCTGCACTTTTTACTCATCAGGCACCTAAACCCCTCAATCAGTACCACCTTCTCTTGTTAGGGCAATTCTGATGAATTTTTTGAGCCACATATGGGAAGAGCACCAGACAAGGGGTCCCTCTTCATTTACAAAATATTGTAACATGTTATCATATGGCAAAAACTGAGTATTTCTAAACTCAAATACACATGGGTTAACTAGTTTCAGATCCTCACTCCAAGTAGGAAAAAAACTATTAGCTTATTGAGCTCTCTAGAATTATTTTTGTTACTTATCCCAACACAGGAACAAAAAGTCTAGAGCATACATGATTCTTGAAAACGTGAATCCATTTTCTTTACCAAACTGCTTTTAGGTTACACTACTAGATCTACTTAGCCCTTATTTCCAAGTGTGAGAGTCAGATTTTTTTCCTTTCGAACATGAAACAGTCAACTTAAGAAATGCCTGACAGTAACACATCAGCAGGGGAACTAAAGACAGGTCTATGAGCACCCGTCTACCTTTGGCTCAGGTCATGATCCCAGGGTCCTGGCTCCAGGCTCAGCGGGGAGTCTGCTCCCCTAACCACCGCACCTCATGTGAGCATGCACCTGCACCCATTCCTGCTCAAACATAAAAAAAAAAAAAGGTAGTTCTAGGTATGAGTATAAATGCAAACTAAAGAGAAGAAACAGATCACTAAAAATATAAACACAAGTTGAGAAGGATCCTCAAAGCCGATTCTACTAAGCAGAGCACTTTGTATATGATGATTTGTCTACAAATGCTTGCAAAAAATGAGACTCATAATTCTGAGTTTTCTCAGAAAAAATCAAACATCAAATGTTTGAGATGTGTATCACTATATAATCACATAAGATATGGCTTCACTCAAAGCATAACTGAATCTACATTACACTTTTTAATCCGATTTTATTATATTCAATTATACCCTGCAACTGCTTGTTTCTTAATTATGTCTTATTAAATCCTACAAAATACAAGATAATCCCGTCCCAACTGATAAGAATTCATGATGACAAGTCCCTCTGAAAAACTTTCCTGATGCATAAAAACAACATCCCTTAATTCACTACAAAGATTCACTTAATATCAAGTGACAGTAAACAATTTCTGCTTTAAAGTCAATTGAAAATTCACTGGTGTCTTGCTTCAGACAGCACTTAGGGCCAATTACTATACCCAACACATGCTGCTTTTCAATATTTCAATTAACTCAGTCATACAAAATACTTCTGGGGACCAAAAGCTCTAAGTCTTATAACCAACAGAGAAGGCCATTATCGAAAATTAAGTAAAATCAGCCTCACTAAAGCATAAAACTGAGTCCAGGATTGACAGAGTCATTTTAGAAACTACACACTACCCTTCTTCAATTGAAGCTAACTTTTTGCGCACTTCCATTTGCCCACTCCACACCCTCCTCAAAGCCTTCTCCACGGTGACCTTATTTTTCATCTCCAGGGGAATGTTTCAGGTACAACATAGAATGGCATTTGGTCATTCTAAAGGTGTAGGCTACTTCCTTGTATGGAGTTTCTGGGGAGTTCCTCAGAAATCCCATTTTGGAAGACAAGAGTAAGTATTGCATGGTACTAGGTTATCTTGAAATTCTGGATTACACAAATTGAAGCAAGTGTCTTAACTGCGGACATCCAGGAGACGTTAGTAGACTTCATGGGCCAGGTGCCTTGGGGAGGAGGGCAGAACCTGGGTGGACAAGACCTGAAGATTATGTAGTATTTCTCAGATTAAGTCATCTATAGAGCCTTGTGATTCCCACCCCCTTCTATCTCCCTCCCAGTCCATAAACACGCACATGCATTTTCATGGAAATTTTCAAATACCTACAGAAACTCAGAGACTCCTCAAATAACCCAGCTTCAACAATTATCAACACATCCTAATCTTGTTTCGTCTATACCCTAACGCGAACCCCCAATTATTTTGAAGCAACTACGAGACATGATATTTTTATCAGTCTATTTTTATCAGTATATAATTCACTATGTACCTCTTAAAAGAAAATAGTCCTAATGCCAGTAAAATTTACATAGTGTTATATCGTTTTCAGGTATCCAATACAATGACTCAACAATTCTCTACATACTCAGGGCTCCTCACAGTAAGTGTACTCTTAATACCCAACACCTCTTTCACCCATCCCCCACGCCCATGTGGGCTCTGGCAACCACCTGTTTGTTCTCTATAGTTAAAAGTCTTTTTCTGGGGTGCCTGGGTAGTTCAGTGGTTAAGCAACTGCCTTCCGCTCATGTCATGATCCCGGAGTCCCAGGACCAAGCCCCGCATCGGGCTCCCTGCTCAGCGGGAAGCCTGCTTCTCCCTCTCTCACTCCCCCTGCTTGTGTTCCCTCTCTAGCTGTGTTTCTCTCTGTCAAATAAATAAATAATCTTAAAAAAAAAATTTTTAAGTCTCCTTCTCTTTATTCATTTGTTACTTAAATTAAGAATATTTTCGTAAAAATTGCCAGGATATCATTACCTCAGCTTTAATACATGCACTGCCTAAGTGAGCACCCATTATCTCAACTTTAAAAGTTCATGCTAATTGGTTTATTTCCCCAACTACATTACATCCTAAGGGCTACTCAAACTCTAACTTGCATTCAAATCACCTGGTAGTCCTGTTAGACTGCAGATTCTGCTCAGATGGGTCAGGTGGCTACAGTCAGCCTCACCCAACACCCCCCCCCCCTTTTTTTTAATATTCAACATTTCTAGCAAGTTTTTTGAGTGGTATTTTAAGTATAAAATGATGTCCCCCATCATATTTAGCACAATGATAGGCACCAAATTTTAAATGGAAAAACACTTTTTGAATTACATGCCACTTTATTTTCTGCAAGGGCTTTATACACGATTGATGAGTCATTGAACACTACACCAAAAACTAATGATGTATTCTATGTTGGCTAACTGAACATAATAACAAAATTAAAATAAAATAAAATAATTTTTAAAACAATAAATGGCGAGCGCCTGGGTGGCTCAGTGGGTTAAAGCCTCTGCCTTCAGCTCAGGTCATGATCTCAGGGTCCCGGGATCAAGGCCCGCATCGGGCTCTCTGCTCCGCAGGGAGCCTGTTTCCTTCTCTCTCTCTCCGCCTGCCTCTCTGCCTACTTGTGATCTCTCTCTGTCAAATAAATAAATAAAATCTTTAAAAAAAAATTTAAAACAATAAATGGTCAGAAAAGATTCTCCTAAGGAACTTAAAATACTAAATTTTCCTACCATGTCAAATGGTACAAAAGAACTCTCCTGTTAAATGGTGACTTCCCATGTTTTTCAAGGCAAAATTCCCAACACATAGAGGACTGGCTACTAAAAAGACCAGAACTCATTTCATGGCTTGAAAGAAGTTAAAAATGTAAGTAGCAGCAGAGGAGAAGACCAAAGTGAGCAGAGCTCACCACTGCAAACTGAAAAATGCAAGCACAGACTGGAAACCTCCAAATGCAAGAAAAAAAAAAAGAAAAAGAAAACCACCACCAACAATCAAATCAAAATGCTGTGCCACCCAAAGAAAACCAATTACCAGCTCTATGAGGAGCTCAGGCTACAATGAACAATACCATCACAGGCAAACAAACAAAAAACTGTATTTTAAAAATAAAGAAGGGGCGCCTGGGTGGCTCAGTTGGTTGGGCGACTGCCTTCGGCTCAGGTCATGATCCCGGAGACCCGGGATCGAGTCCCACATCGGGCTCCCTGCTCGGCGGGAAGCCTGCTTCTCCCTCTCTCACTCCCCCTGCTTGTGTTCCCTCTCTGGCTGTGTTTCTCTCTGTCAAATAAATAAATTCTTAAAAAAATAAATTAATAAATAATAAGAAGAATAAAAATAAAGAAATACACAAACAGATGCAAAGTAGTTCCAAAGCATTTCTAGGAGTTTTGAAGGAAAAGTTCCTGGAAAAATACCACATGAAGTCAAAGCGTTTAGCTGTTTAATTAAATACTCTGCAAAATCTGAAAGGCTACTAGGGCTGAGATCAGAACTACCTAAAATCACACACAGCCAGAGGGGGAAATCTCATGGTTCAGAGAGCACTGGGTGACGTATTCAAAAGGATTTTGCCAGAGGAGGGAAAAGGGAAACAAAACTGGCCCTAAACCAAATGTAGCTCTGCCCCCATGAGCAAAATTTAAAACAAGACCTGAAAGGACCACAGAAACCAGTAACTTAACCAAATCCAAAACAAACCAAGAACAAAATTCAGTAATATTTACAAGAAAACAAAGACATCTGCTATCAGTACCCAAAAGGTAAAATTCACAACATCTAGCATTCAAAACATATGTAAGGTATATTTTAAAAGGGGAGCAGTTATTAATCAACTGAAACTAAACCCAAAAATGACAGAAGACAAAATGAGTAAACAAGAACATTAAAATTATTATAATATCTGTACTTTGTAGTCCAACAAGCTATAGGAAAGTCTGAATGTGCAAGCAGAGCTAT
>PITA01010024.1:13771-74194 GCA_004023965.1 Spilogale gracilis
AAAAAAAAAAAAAAAAAAAAAAAAAAAAAAAAAAAAAAAAAAAAAAAAAAAAAAAAAAAAAAAAAAAAAAAAAAAAAAAAAAAAAAAAAAAAAAAAAAAAAAAAAAAAAAAAAAAAAAAAAAAAAAAAAAAAAAAAAAAAAAAAAAAAAAAAAAAAAAAAAAAAAAAAAAGACCCAAATCAAACTTCAAGAGCTCAAAACCACAATCTAATAAAAAATAGATTACATAGGATTAACAACAGATTGGAAATTGCAGAAAAGAGTGATGAATCTGAAGACACAGTAATAATGGAATAAGGGGAAAACATCAGCATTCAGTGAAGTATAGGACTTTAAGTGCCTAAAATACTTATATAAATCTGACCAACAACACGTAAGACTTACACACTGAAATCTATTAAAAAATTGCTGAGAGAAATTAAAGAATTAAATGAAAAGATACACCTGTTCAGGGATAAGAAGACTCAACATGGCTAAGATGTCAATTTTCCTCTATCACTCTGTACACTTGATGCAATCCCAACCAAAATCCCAGAAGGTTTTCCCGTACAATTTACTAGCTAATTCAAAAACTCATATGGGAAAAAATAAAATAAAATTGATGCAGAAATGCAAAGGACCTAAAATAGCCAAAAATCACTTTTTTTTTTTTTTTTAAGTAGCCTCCCTGGAGCCCAACATGAGGCCTGAACTCAAAACACTGAGATCCAGACCTGAGACAAAATCAAGAGTCGGATATTCAACCGAATCACCTCAGCACTCCATCCAAAATAACTTTTAAAAAGTAGGGTACAGGTGGAGAGCATACACTGTCTTCAAGACTTATAAAAACCACAAATAAGACCATGTGGTAATGTCATCAAGATAAACAGATGAGTGAAACAGACTAGAGAATCAAGAAATAGATTCACATCGGTCAACTAATTTTTGACAGATATGCAAAAGAAATTCAGTGAAGCAAGCATAATCTGTTTAATGAACGGTGCTGGAACAACAGGATACTCTTGCACAAAAAAATAAACTGGAAAAAGGACCGGAATGCTGTAAGCGTTCGTCTCTATCTTGATGTGGGTAGTGGTTACACAGGTAAAAATTCATCAAGCCATATACTTTAATGTATGTGCACTTTACTATACGTATGTATACTTCAAAAAGGGAGACAAATAAAGTCAACATTTAAGTTAGCAGATAGATGGGCGCCTGGCAGGCTCAGTTAATAGAGCATGTGACTCTCTTGATCTTGAGGTTGAGAGTTTGAGCCCCACATTGGGGCTAACTTATTAAAAATAAGTTAGCATACAGAGTAAGCTCCTGTAGTTATTTAAATAATAGTATTTTTGTTTGAAGTAAAAAAAAATTCTATCTATCCATCCAATATTTTGTACACACATAAACACACACACCCAGAGACATAACAAAGACTGGTATTAGGTTCTGTTGATATCAATGACCATGACTTACAAAGGATACTGTTTGAAATACTCACATCTTCCTGCATTTCCACTGTTTGAATCCTTTATAATTAATGTATTATTTTTCTAACAATACAGTTAATTTTTTAAAACTGGAAGCAAAATTATTAATAGTGTTTAATTCTGGGTAAAGAGAATATGAGAGCTTATATTTCCTTCTCTGTAATTTTCTGTATTTTTTAATTCCCCCACATAAAAAATATTTATATAACTCCAAAGACTATATAGCCACATGAAAAAACTGTTACGCTAAAAAAATGTTAAGTTTGTTATAATTACAACTATTAAACTTAAACTACTTAAACTTCTGTGAAGTACCTAGACAAGATCCACACAAAAACCTTAAAAAGGAAAATATTGGGAAATGAGATTGTTGGACTTTTTTTATGACTTTTTTTTTTTTTTACAAGTTTTTGTAGATACAAAAATGGGGACGTCTCAATGACGTGTGCATCCAGGAACAAAATGCCTGGAAAGTTGCTGAAGATGCCACATACATCCAACAATGGAGAACAGAGGGCATCTTTTCCATAAACAGTGAACAACTGAACATCCACCTGCAAAAAGAGGAATCTAGACACAAATCTTACAGCCTTCACAAAAATTAACTTGAACTGGATAACCAAGTACAGGACATAATATGAAACTCCCAGAAATTAACGCTGGAGAAAATTTACATGCTGTTAGGTATGGCACAGACTTTTTAGATTACAACGCCAAAGATACGACCCAGGACTGAAATCACTGATGATTCACTGAAAGTACAAACTTCTGCTCTGGGAAAGACTGTCAAGAGAATAGGACAAGCCACAGACTGGGGGAGAATACTTGCAACCCACATATATCCACATACATCTGGCTATAACACACAACTAAATGACAGGGAGGCAAATACTCCCCTCTTACAACTGACTTAATAAAGACAATCATCAAAAACATCCAGTATCTGGCCGGGGCTTGGAAAAACAGGTGAGCAAATACACCACTTGCGGGAGCAAAAATGACCATGTTTCTGGAGGACACTCTGACTGTCTCAAAATACAAAAAAATGTGAAGATTCTCGGATGCAGCTATTTCCCTGCTCAGCCATGATTTTATACCACGGGTCTGCTCCCTGATGTACATGAATGCTCACTGTTTTAACAGAAGATTAAAAAAAAAAAGGAAAATAAAAAGAAACAACTTAAGTGTTAGTTATAAAAGGGGTGGGAGAGGCACCACCAATTAAATAGATTACAGAAAACACATAAGACAGAATGCTACACAGTCACTAAAAAGACTGAGATAGATCACTACATACCACTAGAACAGATCTGCAAAATAAAAACAAGCAAATGAGGGGTGCCTGGGTGGCTCAGTTGGTTAAGCGACTGCCTTCGGCTCAGGTCATGATCCCGGAGACCCGGGATCGAGTCCCGTATCGGGCTCAGTGCTCGGCGGGAAGCCTGCTTCTCCCTCTCTCACTCCTATTGCTTGTGTTCCCTTTCTGGCTGTGTTTCTCTCTGTCAAATAAATAAAATCTTTAAAAGAAATAAAAATTAAAAAAAATAAACACAAGCAAATGAACAAAGGGTCAAAAATATGCACAATATTATCCTATTTGTTTAAAGAATATATAATTCAAATGAATATTCCTTAAGTGTATATACATTTATAGGTATTATATATTAATATATTAAATATTAAAGAATATATATTCTGGTTTAAAGACAATACATTCGCATATACTTAAATACAGTTTTCTATTTCTCTCAAGGAACCAAAGGTACACCAGGAAGGAGGTGGAACAGGGTGAAAAGTCTTCATTTTTCATTTTGTTCCTCTTGAAATATATGAATTTTCTAAATATATAACTAAATTTTAAAAATTATATATTTTAATGGCAAAAGGGTTATGTAGGCAAAGAGATCATAGGCCTTTCAATTTGCTGCTTTATAAACTTTCTGTCTTTAATCTAATAAACGTTTTAAACTTTGTTTATATTTTATGTTTTATATGCACACATAAGCATACATGTATTGAAATCTAGCTTCTGTGGCTGACTCTCCAATTAACAATAATTACCATCTTAATTCAGCTACACAAGATTTCTTGGTTACAAAGTGAACATTCTGACAAGTGGAATCAAACATTCAAGTCAAACTGGAAAGGATATTTCTGACAGAAAATCAACATCGTATCCTGGGTGCTATCTGGTGAACATTATAATCAAGTTTCTAACCAGAGAAGCAGCAGATCCTGAAAAGGAAGAAATGAACACTTGCGAGCATTCTCTAGGCCCAACTGCATGAGCCCCTCTTACACGCTCTTAATTTTCCCCCAAAACCACTGATCATATTATTTTCCCATTTTACAAATGAGGTACTAGACACAGCAGTCTGAAGGAACTGGTCCAAGGTAATTCTACATGGGTAACACAATTTAGTACTAACTGTACTTCAACATCCTCCCAACACTATGACCAGACCCATCCATTGTAAGCAGTGACTTGAAAAAATCTGACTTCTCACCCAACATTACACCTCTCTGCCTCGGAGCCTTCAGGAAACCCCAATGTTAAAAACTACATACGGGGTTAGAAACTAAGACATGGATTTCCAAGATACGAATTCTTCATGTTTAGCACGAAAAAAGGGGGAATTGTTTTGCCCATTCTATCCACATATGCTGTCAGATGTCCTCGGACTTCGAGGAGAAAAAAGCATTTCGTTTCCAGACAGCCTAGCAGTAACTTTCAAACAGTATTGCATTCCCAGTGCCCAGATGTCCCAGGGTACAAAGAGAGAGGAAATCCGAAAAACAATAATGAGACAGGCTCAGATGAAGAGAAGAGGTGTTCCTGGAAACAACACTAACCACCTAACACAACTTCGGGGACTCTGCCCCAGAGTGACCACGTTCCTTTCTGCCACAAACTGTGTCACGGACCTCAAAGCTGTTTGTTCAAAGCCCTGATCAAAGCCTGGACCCCTTCAACAAAGCTGGCTTTGAATTAAACATGGGGCTGACCAAAACACTCTCTGAGGAGGAAGGGAATTTAACAGGTGTCTACAATAAAGGATTTTCTAAGTTTTTGAAATTCCAACTTCTGTGAAGACATGAAAGTTGATGAAAACGTGAGCCTTCAACTGCCTTCAAACCTCCTTGACATGTGTAACCAGAGTCAGTCTACAGAAGCTCCGCTCTGAGGCTTCAATAAGGTCGCCTAAAGTCACAGCCAAAGTTTGTCTTCCCAATTAAACGGTCTATGAAAGGCCAACTTATAAAGAGAAGAGAGTCAACATTTAATTGGAAAGCAAATCACCTAACAGTAAGTGGTAGACACATTTCCCAATTAAATATCTGACAAGAGCTCACAAAAATAAAACAGCATCTCCAAAATGCCATCTTGCTTATTCCTCATTTAGAAAGGCTGCCTGCTCCCATTTCACACCAAACAAAAGGTTAGGGGGGGAAAATCAATAGAAAAGTAGGAAGATGCTGTGTGTGCGCATACACGTGTAAAGCTGTCCAAATTTCCATCAGCAGGTGATCGCAACTCTGTCCACCCAATTAGTTCCATTTTAAAGGGTTGGTGGCAAGACTTCAAACTAAAAGCTGCAGTTAGCAGTGGCCTCCAAGAGACTCAGTCCCAAGCACCATCCATCTCCTCATCAAAGCCCACTGCCCAGCCTAAGGACCTCTTCCACAATACCCTGGGAGGCCACCCTTTGAAACACCTGACTGTCCAGAAATATTTTTATTCAGTACTTTTTAAATGGTTAAATTTTTCATTTATGAGTCTCAAGGTACTTAAATACCCATTGACCAAAGTGTAACGTTTTCACAACAGCTACACCAGACTTCTTGAAACTGTTTTGATTTTTAAATGCTTGAAAATGATGAACCATCACACTAGAAAAATAGGTATTATTTAACTATTTGGTACCGCAGCTTAGAGTGACAAGACTTGGCTAGACCCCATGTCTATACTTAATGTATCCTTAGACTGAACCCTTACCCACCTGTTGCTGTTTTCTCATCCAGTGATAAAAGATGACAGCAATAAATGCTGTTTCAAGTCACAGAAATAGCTTTAAACATGTATGATGTGTTAGGCTAGTACATAAGGCATAGGAATGACTTTTTTAGAAAGATTTTGAGAGAGAGCGCATGTGCATCTGTGTGCAGTGGGGGGGGAGGGGAGGCGGGGAGAGAATCTCAAGCAGAATCCCCACTGAGCAGACTCACAACCCTAAGATCACAACCTGAGCCGAAAACAAGAATTAGACGCTTAACCGAGTCCCTCAGGTGTCCCTAGAAATGAACAAAAGAACCAAAGGAGAAGTTTTAATATTCACTATTTTAAAAAACTGAGTGATACAGAAAGATAAATAAAGCTGAACTAATCAAACTTTTCAAAGGATTATCAATGACTCACTTATTTGGTGACAAAATGACAGGTCCAAGGAAACACAAAAGAGAACTGCCATGTATGAGATATACCTTCAAGGAGGCTCAGATTTTATAAACATGAGCCTAAAATGGGTTCAGGAAATCTTTGGTCTTTGGGAGAGAATCTGAAAAGAGGGTAAGGAGAAGAGGAGGTAATCCAAGTTTTGCATGAGGAATTAAGAATTATGAATATAATGTTGCAAGAAGGGGTAACACAAAGAATACAAACTGAACAGAGAGACAAAGCAGCAACTTCCAGTGACAGAACAATTTACTAACAAGAAATACACATTCTCCATTCTTTTTTCCCTCAGTTTTATGGATGTAATTGACATATAACACCACAGCCCTTTAAGGATGTGCAACATGGTTTAACATGTTGTGTATACTGCAAAATGATTACCATAAGGTTTGTTAACATGTATCTATCTCATAGTTACAATTGCTTTTAAGATCTACTCTCTTAGCAACTACATTCCCCACTCTATTCTCCTCTGAAGTACTCTCCCCCGCTTCTCCCCACCCAAGCACCCAAGTAATACTACCATCCTCCTCTCATTAACTGCCACTGTTCATGAAATTTAAACCATTGCATATGTTCAAAAGCACACCAGGGAGGAAAGAAGGAGAGAGAGCTCTCATGCCAACCCCACAATTTTGGTGTGACTCAAAGAGATACTGAAATATAAACATTAACACTCGCGAAGCAACATCCAGTCTTAAATAAGGTCATACGTAATCATGAATTCTAATCCTTACTAAACTTGCCCAGGATGCTAGATCTGGACATTCCATTACACCATGCTGGTTAACAGATATAATAAAAGTATTATTCAAGTGGTCTGAGGTGGACAAGGATAAGGAAGAAAAATGAAAAACATTAATAAACACAACAGAATTCAGAATAAAAATTGTGTAGGCCTAAATCATGGTGATACGTGTAGGTAATAAAGATGGGCATAAGAGATGGACGAATAACCACGAAATCATATTCCACACCATCCAGCAGGAGACTCCCCCTGAAGAACAAAGGAACAGTCAACCAAAGGCAATGTGTTTCTGAATCAGCATAGGTTAAAAAAAAAAAAAAAAATTTAGTTCGGTTTCTATGCTTTTTCCAACGTAGGGTATTTAGAATGAATGCAATTGGCATTTGAGAAAACTGATACACAGCAGAAAAGAAATGGGTAAAGCCTACAGAACCATAAATGAACAGCTGAAATGGTACATTTATATACAGCCGTTACATTCCCTAACCTCCACTCTACCACTCCTACTTCTGGATTCCCGTATTTCACTTGTCTCTGTTTCTAGTCTTATGTCATAGCTTTTACTTCCATATTTTATCCCTCAAGTGAACTATACTCTCAAGGGTAACATTGTGTCTGATCTGTCTTAGCAAATGTCAGGGAATTCACTCAATTGTTCAACAAATATTTATTAAGTATGTATTACGTCCCAGGGACCTACTACAAACTGGCACTAAATACATAGTTTAAGTGGATGTTGGCTATAAGGAAGAAAAAATAAACACGTTCAAAAAAGAATCCAGATAAATTCATGTATTATAACTCCACAAAGGATGAAGACTGTATGCTACCAACATTCTAGCTGGAGTTTTACTATCACAAAACAAACATCTGCACCACCTGTATTGCCACAAGAATGTGGGTCCACACTAGACCAGCACTCACTTTGCACGGTCTACCAAGTTAATTAAGCATGTCCACACAGAGAATTATCATCTTAATTCTAAAAAAAAAAAAAAAGAAAGTAATAATGATTTCATAATCCTAAAGTAGAGCCCCCTAAATAACACCCATGAGATGGGTCGTTACCAGTCCAGGAGTGTTCGACTGTTTTAAAATTCAATCTATTCAAACCTCCAAACCCCTACTACCTACCAGGTACTAATGAGGATGGATTTTTTAAAAATCACCAGGACACTGCAGGAGACATCCTAGAATTCAACTATAAATTTAGCATGGTGTAAGAAGGAGGGGGTTTTACTTGATGAAAAATACCTAAGTTCAAATTCAAATATCAACAATGTAAAAACGTGTTATAATACATTTTATTCAGTTGTTGTAATCACTTCCTGTATCATCCTTAATGATGTCTGAAAGGACTCCCCACCCTTAACTTATTTCACATCTTTTTTAAAAAGAAGCCCATAAAAGGTCCAACACTCCCGCTCCCACTATACATATTCTGGAGAAATAATGTGCATAGAGAATAACTCGAAATTTGTTTTGTCTTGAAGAAACAGACCGGGATAGGAAGGCAGAATATAAATCGAAAATCACTGTATGCCTTCCAACCCACGGGCCTTCTACAAGCTCCCTACAGACTCTCGTACGGGAGGCTGTGGCCATTCACAGGTGGTTGGGGGTGTCTGAAATGTGAGAACACAATCTGCAACTCGTGACAGTAGTCCCCGGACTTCAGGGCCTTACACCTAGAAATCCAGGGAACAAGGGGTCTCCCCAAGTGAGCGCTCCTGAAGGCAATCCATAAATAAACGCTGTATGAATAAATGAACACACCTGGCTTTCTCTACCAAGCCCCAAACAGCGTGCTTCTGGGGCCCAGGGGCCTTAATGGAAAGCTCAGGTCCTAAAGAATAGACAGCAAGGCAGGGCTCCTCCCTCTAGCCCAACCCCAGAGAAAAAGGGGGAACTGGGGGGGTCCTTGGGAAGGGTTGGGGGGAGGCAAGGAGGAAGGGGGAGGGGTCGGCAGGGTGGAACCCAGCTAACCCTCTCCCTTCCAAAGCGGAGGTCGAGCCGCTGCCCGCTGCCCCCTGTCCCTTGACCCTGCTCCTGCCTCCCTCACCTGATCACAGAGATGAGCAGCCCCGAGGGGTCTTTGCTTTTGCTGACTGTGCTTCTGTATTTTCCACCAGCCGCTTCTGCCGCCATCTTGGTACCGGGCGGAGAGGGAGAACCGGTGGGCAAGAAGGGCCCAAGCGAACGTAAACTCTGGAATTGACCTCGCCGGAGAGTAACCAATAGAAGTAGAGAAGTTTTCAGAGACCCAAAACGACAGTCCAATCGCTGAAGTAAGGAGGCGGGACTGAGGCTGCAAGTGTCAAGGTCCCGCGCGCTCTCTGAGAACTCTGGGAATTGTAGTTCTTTCCGTGGTTCCCGGGAGCGCAGGAAAGCTAAACCAGTAGCAAGTTGGTGAAGTCTCCTAATGACTGATTTATATTTATTCTGATCTGGTGTGGATTTTGTTTTTGTTTTTGTTTTTGTTTTCCAGTTTCCTTGTTTTTAGAATTTTATCACGTTTTTAATCAAATTTATCTTACAATGCCAAAAAGTGTAAATAGGGGCGTGTTTTTACATGGGGGGTAGTCTGTGAGCAAAATTTCCCTTTAAACATAAAGAGTTTAAAAAACAATTTAATACTTCGTCCGGGCTTCATAGGTAGCAAAACAGCGCCCTCGTTGCGATCTCCTGAAAGTCAGCCCTTGACACACAAAAACGAAAAATTTAAGTAAATAAATAAAAATAATTCAATAAAATGCGAAAATAAGACACAGAAATGCTTTTCTTTAGAGAATAAATACTTATTCTCTAAAACTAAATGTTTTTACATTCGTTTTTATGTGTGAGTTCAGTTATCTTCCCGTGTGGCTGTATTTCCAGATAATCCTAAAAAAAAAATACCTGCAAAAACAGGCAAATTGGATATTGACAAAAAGACCAAAAGGCAAAACTGACCAAATTGCAGGCCTTTTTCTCCCCAGGCTAAATAAAATATACATATTATAATGTACTTGTGTTTTCTTAATATTTTTACTGGTAGGTTTTCTATCTCCTGCATTTGACTCTACTGGCTTAATCATTAATTCAGAACATGAAATATATAAGAAGCAAAGATTGATGTGCATATGAAAAGCACAAATCAAGGAAAAAGAAGAGAAATAAATTTGAAACAGGAGGGAAGTATGCTGCTTAGTACCAGTGAAGATTTAAAGAACTTCGGAGATGAAGAGAATGCAAATTCAGAGGTTCTGGTATTGTAGAGTAGCAAACAGAACACATCAACTACCTTTACTGAAAAAACATAGAAATATTAAATAAATCATAGAGCATCCACATATGAGACTATAAGATGTAGGCACGGGAAATCACAATTTTAATGGCTTTTAATGAAAGTGAGCTTTTCATGGTATAAGTACAAAAAGCAGGATATAAAGTTAAATAACATATACAGAGAGAAAAGTAACTGGCCCTACCCACTAAGCATGCAAGCAGTAGGAAAAAACCATGATCACAGAAGTTGATGCAAAAAAAACTCTTTTGACAAAATCCAACATCCTTTTCACAATGAAACTCTAAGAAAACTAGAAATGGAAGGGAACTTCTTCAACATGATAAAGAATATTTATTAAAAACACAGAGCTAGGGCTCCTGGGTGGCTCAGTTGGTTAAGCCACTGCCTTCGGCTCAGGTCATGATCGTGGAGTCCCAGGATCCAGTCCATCTGGCTCTGTGGGGAGTCTGCTTATCCCACTGACCTTCTCCCTTCTCATTCTCTCTCTCTATCTCTCTCTCTATCTCTTTCTCAAATAAATAAATAAAATCTTTTCAAAACAAAACAAAACACACAGCTAGGAGCACCTGGGTGGCTCAGTCATTAAGTGTCTGCCTTTGGCTCAGGTCATGATCCCAGAGTCCTAGGATGAGCCCACATCAGGCACCCTGCTTGGCAGGAAGCCTGCTTCTCCCTCTCGTGCTCCCCTTGCCTGTGTTCCCTCTCTTGCTCTATTTCTCTCCATCAAATAAAACACAGCTAACATCATACTTAATGGTGAAAAGCTTAAAAGCTTTCCAGCTATGGTCAGGCACAGGACAAGAACACCCACTTTTGACACTTCTATTCAACATAGTACTAGAAATTCTAGCCAGAGCAATTAGAAAAGAAAAAGAATAAAAGGCATCTAAATTGGAAAGGAGGAAGTGAAACTGTGTGTAGACAATAAGATTTAACATATGGATATATAAAGGCTTTTTTAAAAAATGATTAGAGCCAATAAATTAACTCAGCAGGGATGCAAGATGGGATATCAAAACAAATCAGTAGTCTTTTTATACACTAGCAATGAACAATTCAAAAGAAACTTAACAAAACAATTCAATTTACAATAGTATCAAAAAGAATAAAATACTTAGGAATAAATTTAACCAAGAAGATGAAAGACTTCTACACTGAAAGCTACAAAACATTTGTGAAACAAATTAAAGAACTAAATAAATGGAAAGACATCCTGTGTCCATGATGTGGAAGACCATATAGTTAAGATATCAATGCTCCCTAAAGCTATCAATAAACTCAATGCAATTCCTATGAAAATTCTAATGACCTTTTTTGCCAAATTGGAAAAACTGATCTTAAAATTCATATAGAGTTGCAAGGAGCCGCAGATAGTCAAAGCATTATTTAAAAATAACAAATCTGGAGAACTAAGTCTCCTTGATTTCAAATTTACAAAAAAGCTATAGTAATCAAAAGTGTGGCACTCACACAAACACATAGATAAATAGAATATTACAGAGAGTCCAGAAATGAACCCATATACCTATGATCAATTGATTTTCTACAAAGGTGCCAATATCATTCAAAGGGAAAAGTCTCTTCAACAATAATTCAGGGAAAACTGGATATACAGATGCAAAAGAATGAAGTTGGATCCTGTCTTAGGCCACTCAAGCTGCTATAAAATATACCATAGACTGGGTAACATATAAACAATAGAAATTTATTGCTTCCAGTTCTGGAGGCTTGAAATCCAAGACCAAGATGCCAGCATAGTCAATGTTCCAGTAAAGGCCCTCCTCCTAGTTCATGGCCAACACCATCATACTGTGCCCTTAATGGTGAAAGGAACTGGGGACTTCCATGAAGTCTCCTTTAAAAGAACACTAATCCTTAATCACCTCCGAAAGACTCTATGTCCTATGTTATTGCCTCTTGGGGTTAGGATTCAACTTATGAATTTGCAGGTCAGGGAGAATACATTCAGACCTCACAGCATATTACAAAATTTGACTCAAAATGGGTCAAAGACCTAGACATAAGGGATAAAATTCTTAAAAGAAAACATGGGGTAAACCTTTTTGATCTTAGATTTGGCAATGGATTTTTATATATCACACCAAAATCATGAAAAACAAAGGGAAAAATAGATGACTTGGATTTCACCAAAATTAAAAACTTTTGTGTATCAAAGGACACTATCAAGAAAGAAAAAAGTCATTCCCCGTCATTCCCCAGGGTGTGAGAAAATATATGTGAATCATATATTTGTTTTGGGTCTTGTTTCCAGCATCTGGAAAGAATTCTTATAACTCAACCGCAAAAAAAAAACCCCAGAAACTCCATTTAAAAACTGGAGTTTTTGAATAGACATTTCTTCAAGGAAATATACAAATGGTCAACAAACACATGAAAAGATGCTCAACAACATTAGTCACCAGGGAAATGTAATCAAAACCACAGTGAGAAACTGCTTTGCACCCACTATTATGACTATAATTTTAAATAACAGAAAATAAATGTTGGCAAGAATGTAGAGAAACTGGAACCCTGTACATTGCTCGTAGGAATGTAAAATGGTGCAGCCAGTATGGAAAACAGTTTGGTGCTTCCTCAAAAAGTTAAAATTACCCCATGACCCAGAATTTGACCCATAGGTATATATACAAGAGAAATGAAAACAAGTGCTCCAAAAAACTTGTACACAAACATTCATAGCAGCACTATTCACAACAGCCAAAGGGTAGAAACAACCCAAATGTCTATCAGTGAATGAAAATGCAGTATAATAGTGGTATACGATTGAGGTATAAACAAAATGTGACATATCCATAAAATAGAATATTCTTTAGCCAAAAAGAGGAAATAGAATATTGATACATGCTACAACACTGATGAAAGCTGAGAACATTATATTAAGTGAAAGAAGCTAGACACAAAAGGCTACACAATGTATGATTCTATTTTTATGAAATACCCAAAATAGGTAAATTCACACAGAAAGCAGATGCCAGGGCCAAGGGCAGGACACCTCAAGTGGACCACTTTAGCACAAGAATTATTTTGAGTTAAAAAGCAAGCCAAAATCCTGCATATTTAGGAAAATCTCTTTACCACCGCCTCAACTGTCTTAAAAAAATATAGATAGAATACCTGCTCCAGGTCCCTAGATAACTACATTGCAATATCAACTCAGTATGGTAGATAGGGAGGGACCTAGCAAGCCTGTTTGATCAAAGTCTTCTATGTCCCATTGTTTCTGCATGCCCAAGAAAACATCTGTTTATCAAACATATACTCTTGTTTATGTTCCTATTAATTGCAATCCATCCCTTTGCAGTCCCAGACCCCGATCCCCTTCTCCTTAGTTCAGGATGATATAAATACTTCATTCTTCCAGACTCCCTTTAGAATCTCATGTCTGTGTGCATTCCCTGTGCATATGAAACTACATTTTATTTTCTCCTGATAATCTGTCTTGTCGATTTGATTCTTAGTCCAGCTGGAAGAATCTTGAAGAGCAGAAGAAATTCTCCTTCCCCAACACAGATTAGTGATTCCCTGGGATTGTGGGGAGATGGGAATGGAGAATGACTGCTTTACAGACCTAGGATTTCCTTTTGGGAAGACATAAATGTTCTGAAACTTGACTGTGTTGATGGTTGCACGATTTTATGAATGTATTAAAAGCCACTGAATGATAACCTTTAAAATGGTTAAAATAGTAAATATTATGTTATGTGTATTTGATGGCAATAAAAAAATTAAAAATGGGGGTTGTGCCATAGGATGACCTAGATTCAATCCTAGCTCTTCACTTACTGGCTAGGTTACCTCAGGCAAGTTACTTAAACTTTCTATGCCTCAGTTTCCTTACCTGTAAAGCAGGTGATAACAAGGAAGTCCCTTAGAGAGAGTAATTTAGAGACCGTGTGAGATATGCATAATCAGCACTTGGCAAATATCAGTTATTATTACTAAAGTAAGATACTAGTTTTGTTTAAAATACACTTCTGTGGGTATTATGAAGTTGTTTTGAGGAACAATAATACAGGTTTGTTTTTTCCATTTTTAAACACCTTTCTGTGTTTTTCAAATCTTCTATGTATAAGTTACTTTTCTAAATGGAAATAAACAAAAGAACTTTTTTTTTTTAAAGAAAGACTTGGATAAGCACCAAAATCGTGGCTACTTTTATCACAAACTAGAAAAGCAATTATGTGATAATTAAATCAACACACCCCAATTAAACCTTAATTCAATGAACTGCTTTTGCTTCTCTATACCACTTCCTTTAAATCCCACTTACAGAAAAACCTTACCCATGGCACCTTTCATCTTTAGGTGACAGGAATACCCTTTCACACTGCCTCCATTCTAGGTGACCTTCTAAACTAACCCCAGACTTGCACTAAACTATGAACAGTGAAGAAAAAAAAATTAAGGGAGGGCTTAGTGGATCTGCCCATTTGTAAGCACAGACTCCCAAACTCACCAGGCTACTTGGAACCAGATAAAAGGTATGAAGATCTAAGGGACTGATTATAGACATTGCTGTGTGGAGGGCTAACGTGCTATACAGGGAAGTAAAAGAAAAGGAAATGATTATAAATCATAGCACTTTCTCAATACCTAAAGAATAAAAGCATAAGGGCTGCAGATGTTTCAGTGGGAAATAGGCAAGGAAGGCTAGGATGGCTATATCAATCTTCATGGAACAGGTGAGTTATAATTAAACTGGACAAAAAAAAAAAAAGATACTTGACACCAGAAAAGGAAGAAAAGGGCCTTCTAGACAGGTCGAGGTGCAAAGTGCAAACATGCATCCTATGATAAAAGAATAATTTGAGGGGTGCCTGGGTGGCTCAGTCATTAAGTGTCTGCCTTCAGCTCAGGTCATGATTCCAGAGTCCCAGGATGGAACCCTGTGTGGCGCTCCCTGCTTGTCAGGAAGCCTGCTTCTCCCTCTTTCACTCCCCCTGCTTGTGTTCCCTCTCTAGCTGTGTTTCTCTCTGTCAAATAAATGAATAAAATCTTTTTTAAAAAAGAATAATTTGAATAGAATAAAGAATTCATGGGGAAGAAATGGTGTCACAGGGGAAGAGATCCATGCAGATCTGTTCAGAAAGGACCTTGAACCCTATGACCAGGCACTGGATATGTTTATGCAGTGGCAGTGAGAAGCCGTGTATACTCAGGTCTTGTTTTATATTGTCTATTATATTGTAAACCAGGGCAGACTGTTTCTTATTATTACATTTGTAAATACACCCAGAGGCTCTTAAAGCCACGGGAACATCCAATTAAATTAAAACGCTTTGACCTCTTTGGATGAGAGGCTCTATATAAATCCAAGGTATTGATATTCTTATTATTGGGGATAAATGAAATGTGTGAATAAGGCTACCTCAGCAGCAGATTCATAAAAAAATGCTGGGCCTTCTGTGTCTGCAGGATGCCCAGCACAGACCCAGGGGATTTAAAAAGAGTGTCTCATAACGTCAGCCATATGGGCAGAACTCTGGAAAGAGAACTACTTCATGTCCTCTTCAATGTTGCCTGCTTAGAAGAGTCAGCTCACTTAAGATGCAAAAAATGGGTTTTAGGCATGGCTTAGGAAATCAAGGCACAGCCTATAGATTAAAACTAGAGGAAAAAAGTTAACGATGTTTCATCATGGAAAAAACAATGGTTTTATTCGGGATTTCAACTTACCAGCTTTTTCAATTACCTCAGTTTATATAAATCTTACAAAAATACAGGCTTAATTTGAAATATACAAACATTCTATTCTATTTGGAGGGAAATGTTCTAAGTAGGTTGCAAGAGGCTGTACAAGGGCTCACCTACTATCGTGTTTGCCACATTTTTGGTACCTGCCGCAGCCTATGTCGTCTATGGAAGGAGTGAGGTTTAATCTCCATGTTGCATTTGAGTTGGAGGTTGTCCAAGAATCTTCTCTTCGATAATAAAGGGCCATGTTCTTGAAAGGAGAGTGTCCTTTGTTTCTGCAGGACATCAGCCCGACTGCTGGTAGTGAACACAGCCAACTGTCCCCCAGGTTCCCTCCCAAATTCCAACATCCAACAAACGTCAAGTGCATAAAATGTCCCAGGGACCACGCATAGCCAAATACCTTCTGGGACTCTCCACCCAGATTTTCAACCAGGCCTCCAACTGAACCCACTTTTCCTACCCGCTTCTATCCCTACTGCCTACTTCCCATACGCGTCCTGTTTCAACAAACGGCTCAAGAATCTATTGGGTGAAAAGACATCCTACACAATGGGACCAAATATTTGCAAATCATACATCTGATAACAGTCTAGTATCCAGAAAACAAAGAACTCTTATAATTCAGCAACAAAAAGACAAATAATTCAATTTTTCAAATGAGCAAAAGATCTGAATAGGCATTTCTCCAAAGGAGATATACAGATGGCCAAAAAACACATGAAAAGATACTAAACATCATTGGTCCTTGAGGAGATGCAAACCCAAACCACAATGAGATACTACTTCACATTTACTAGAATGGCTATAATTTTTTGAAAAAGAAAATAACAACTGTTGGCAGTATGCAGAGAAATGGAAACCTGGTATATCACCTGTGAGAATATAAAATAGTGCAGCAGCAGTTGCAAAACAGCTTGGAGTTTCCCCAGACAGTTAAAACCTAAAATTACCATATGATCCAGAAATTCTCCACATAGGTATTTACAAAAAAATTGAAAATAGGTGTCTAAATAAAAATTTATACAAAAATGTTTATAGCAGTACTATTCACAATATCCAAAGTTGGAAAGAACACTAATGTCCATCAATGGGTAGATGGATAAACAAAATGTGATATACGCATACTGTGGATTATTATTCAGCCATAAAAAGGAAAGAAGTTTTTTTTTTTTTTAAGATTTTATTTATTTATTTGACAGAGAGAAACAGAGCTAGAGAGGGAACACAAGCAGAGGGACTGAGAGAGGGAGAAGCAGGAAGCCTGATGTGGGGCTTGATCCCAGGTCTCCAGGATCATGACCTGAGCTGAAAGCAGTCGCTTAACCAACTGAGCCACCCAGGCACCCCTAAAAAGGAAAGAAGTTTTATTCAATACTACAACATGAATGAATCTCAATAACATTATGCCAAGTGAAAGAAGCCAGACACAAAAGGTCCCATATTGTGTGATTCCTTTTCTGTGAAATATCCAGAAAAGATAAATCCAAAGAGAGAGAAAGGAGATTAGTGGTTGTCAGGTGAACATAGAGAGTGACTGCTTTATGGGCACAAGGTTTCCTTTGAAAGTGATGGAAATGTTCTATACCTGGATAGTGTTGCATATCATTGTAAATATAGTAAATGTCACTGAATTGTACACTATTACATATAGATAATATTATATATATCATAATATATAAATATAAGTTTATAGCATATTTTATGATTTTCTCATAATATAATGAGAGGGAGAAAAAGGGGGGAGAGACCAAGCAAGTTCAATTAATTTGACCTGCAGGATGCTTCTTAATTCCATCTTCTTTGTGGCATTCCCTTCTCATTGATTTAATCAGGTCTTTATCATTCCTCCTCTAAAACTCATCAGCTTCCTACATGGGACTCCTTTCTCTTGTATCACCCTCCTTCTGATCTACCCACCACACTACTCAAAATCAGCAACTTCAAATGTGTTGTACACAGCATTTGCTGTCTTGAAGCTGTTCTGTGAGTTTTGTTCATCAACTAATGATTTAGGGGTCTGACTGTGCAGCACCTCATGCATTCTAGATGTTAGAACTTTTTTCTTATGCATTAAATCTAATCTACCACTGTATGAGTGGGAAGTAAGACTTTATGTACTTTTTCTTACATGAATCTCTCCTGTGCCCCACCCTCAATGTGAGGAATCTGACCCTTTACTCCTCCTTTAGGAACATTGAAGGACTCTCATTACCTGTAGCATTATTTTTCACACTGTTACTAGAGAACTAACTCCAAGTGATCTTTCCAGCTTCTTTATTGATTACTCCCCATTATATCTTGCTCTCTAGCGATGTCCCAAACACACCAGGTATTCTTACATTTTTCTTTTATTCTACATGCTTTTTTGCTCAGCCTACAATGTCTCTGAGTCCCAGATCCCATATCCTAACTATGGGCTTAAAATGCGGCTACCTATCTACAAGCTTGTTGAGAAACTTGAAGATAACAAGATATGTATGTAGGATATTCAACATACGGTTATTTTTAAGAAAAAAATGTCTTTCCATTTACCTGGTTAAAGTTCTGCTTGCCCTTTAAGGCCAAAGGTCAATAGCTCCCCTAAGTACTCACACACCACAGGTGCACATACCACAACTCCCTTAATTCTCCATTAGTAATAGTTATGGCAAGATGATAAAGTTGTTATAGAGATTGTGTTGGTTTCCTTCGGGCTTGTTCATTTGTAAACCTGAGTGCAGAAACATGTAAACTTGAGTGCAAATGCACTGAAAATGAATTCCACAGAACAGGGCCTCAATATTGTTGAATTAAAACATCCTCTATACTCCTTTAGTATGTAATGGGCTAAGACCAAATCTTCCAAAATTACTTTAAGGAAAATTAACCAGAGCGGCTGGTAAACATCACCATGGTCATCAAACTAGGAAGTGATTTAAACACAGTAACTTCTTCAGCAACTTAAAAAAGACTTTAGCGGGATGCCTGGGTGGCTCAGTTGGTTAAACAACTGCCTTTGGCTCATGTCATGATCCTGGAGACCTGGGATCGAGCCCCACATCAGGCTTCCTGCTCGACGGGAAGCCTGCTTCTCCCTCTCTCACTCCCCCTGCTTGTGTTCCCTCTCTTGCTGTGTTTCTCTCTGTCAAATAAATAAAATCTTTTAAAAAAAAAAAGACTTTAGCATTTTAGTTGAATTAATTCAAATTTAAGCTGCCTTTTGGGAACCAAAACAAAAATAGAAATCATTTTTGATAGATTTAGAGATTATAACTTTACCATATAAAATCGTGAGGAATGTTAAAATAGAATTAGCAACATCATTTCATATCCGTAATTTTTCATACTGTCTGGCCTAAAATCCCATGTTGTCTACATGTTTCATGTATGTAAGTAAAACTGTAGACAATATGAAGATTGATGTGTTTGTTCTGTAAAAATGTTACAGATGTTTACTGCTGAATTAAACAAATATACAAAATGCAAAATCTTGTGAATTTTAATTTAAATTATTTGATAATATTTCTGTTCTTAACTGACTTGTGAGTGGTTTAAAAAACAAAACACACTTGTACCAGACAATGAAACAATGGAGTTGTCTACTCCAAGATTTCAAGGATTAATGTCTCCAGAAGTTCAATCATCCTGAAATCCCAATTCCCATTGCACTGGGATCAACAGCAAGACTGTTTATCTTCAACTCTTCTAAGAGAATCTTCAACCATCTACCAAGAAAAATTTGTTATGACAATGCCCTCTGATATGTAGAGACTGGCAGGGGTAACAGGAGAACCTGATTCACAAATGGAATCAATTATTCTGTGTCGATTGAGCAGCAATTGAATAGAGATTATCAAGTTGAACTGGTTCTGCTAATAGATGAAAAACAGCTATGTACATGGTGTAACTTGATTAGCTCTCCAAAAGTAACTTTCCTTTATTCTTCCTATTTCCGCAAAAAGCCACTGGGTGTGTGGAGGGAGTGAGAACATATTAAGATTTGTTTACATTAGGGCGCCTGGGTGGCTCAGTGGGTTAAAGCCTCTGCCTTCAGCTCAGATCATGATCTCAGGGTCCTGGGATCGAGGCCCACATCGGGCTCTCTGCTTGGCAGGGAGCCTGCTTCCTCCTCTCTCTCTCTGCCTGCCTCTCTTCCTACTTATGATCTCTTTCTGTCAAATAAATAAATAAAATCTTTAAAAAAAATTATTTACATTACACAGATATGTATTTTCCACATCAGATACATGAGTACATGTGTACAAAGGGAAATGTGAAAGCTATGCATAGCAGCATGACTCATCTATCCCCAATCTGGCGTTACAAGAAAATGCCCAACAGTGGGATGTAGAAACAGTGTCATGGTCCAGGAACAGAATACTGGAGAGTGCTGAAAAAGAAGCCAATTTCAGCTACACACAACAACCTGAGAGAATTTCAAAAATGTAATATGGAATAAGCAAAGACACCAAATCATGCCTACTGTATAGTCTCATCTATGCAAAGTTCAAAAACAAGTAAAATAAACTATGCTACCATAAGTCAAAATGGTGACTTTCTAGATGACAGGCACAAGGTAGCAAGTGGAGGGGGGAGGGACCAGTAGTGTTCTCTTTCTTGATAAAGTGGTGGTTTCGTAAATACTCAACTTTGTTTTAGACTTCATTTCTGTTTTATTTCTTTTATTCTATTTTACTGACTTTTCTGAAAGTGACAATAATGTATTACCAAACACACTCTTCGCTTTGCTAAATGTGACAACATCCATGGAATTTTTATGTGCTCTAAATATATTATACCTACATCTGCATTATATATCCTTGTAAGAATACAAGAAGCCGAGGAAATAATCATCTGGGTTGGGGCATGTGGGTCACACAGCCAAGCATCCAGTTCTTGGTTTCGGCTCAGGTCATGACCTCAGGGTCAAGAGGTAGAGCCCCACATCTGCGCTCAGCATGGAGTCTGCCTGGGTTTCTCTCTCCCTCTCCCTCTGGCCCTCCTTCCCCCCCCAAATAAATAATTACATCTTAAAAACATATATAATCACCTGGGTTGCCTCTTGGGAAGGAACTGGGTACCTGGAGGGTAATGAAGTGATGTATTTTAAAAATTTAACCCATATGAATATATTATCTGTTCAAACAATAATAATTTAAAGACATTATTCCAAGCTTTATCTGGCATATATTATTCTGGCAGAATTTAATAGTTTTGAGATTCTGGCTTTTACTTCCTGTGGTTTGCATCTGTCTCCCATAACTTGCGTTACACGGTGCTCACACTGGTGTCTTGCTAAGGTGATGACAGTCCTTTCATGATTACCATCTACTTGAAAAATTTGATGGCATTTCACTCTTCCTGTTTCCAGTCATTCTTCAGAATTTTATGTCCATGTTCTATTTTAGCCGCCAAAACTCTCTCCTAAAATTTCACTGGCAATTCTGATACATGTTTTTCAGGGTACCCACACATGAACTTGTTCACTTTTATACATTCTTAAACTTTTTTAAAGTTTAATTAAATGATTGCTCAAAACCTTATCAAATCTTTCAGTTATGTAAATAATTGCTCAGAAGCACCTCTTTTATAAATACTTGTGTGTGCTAAATAAATGAAAAATAGATGACATTTGTTTACCTTTACAGGTTTGTGAGATTTTCACACTTAATTTCAAAAATATTAAGTAAATAAATGCTCAGCTGTGCACACGACTCTTAAACAGTCATTACCACCTGCTACCTGCTCAGCACCAACATTTGTAAATTAATAAATATGATTTTCACCTGAGCACTGAATGCTGGGTCCTTTGGCTGGAGTGATCATGGAGAAAATGTGTTCTCCTTTGGGGAAACATAAATAAGATTTTTATATGTAATACATGAGTGTGAGTGTATGAAAAGAAAAATGAGGAGAATTATGCGAAAGGTTAACAAGGGGACTTACCACCTTAAATAGTGAGAACTGCAAATCCTAAACCTATTGAGTGGACTTGACAAAATAGCAGAAGTTCTCAAATAATTTTTAACAATAATCTCAGTGAACAGATGGGAAAACTGAAATAGACACAGTTTGATGTCACACAGTGATCTGGAATCTCTCTATTCAGGGTTTCCATTCTCCTGATCCAGGAGTGGTATTTTAAAAAGTTAAGAATGATATGACACAGGGCCTGACCAAGTAGAACACATGTCTCAAACTTGGTCCCCGGGGTCATCTGCACGCCAGGAATTAAGACTTTAGGTGCTGCCGTGTGAGAGGTGTGAGGAGGGGAGCATATCATGGGGGCTTAAGACAATAGCTATTTACCAATAATAAACAGCATTTTGGTATTAACATCATTGTGTATGCTGGTACATATCAGCCAAAGGTCAGCCCGGTTCTAAGCCCAATAACAATCCTTATCTTCACAATAACATGTGCCATATATATATATATATATATATATATATATATATATATATATATGAGGCTGTGTTTTAGACTTTCTAAATATGTTATCCCCAGTTCCTCTCTAATCTTTCTAGGTAGAAAAATTATTCCAGATTCTACCAAGAAGAACCGTGAGACAAACGACTTTCAATTTCCACATTTATTCAAAGTGACTTTTCTGGCTGCAAGAACAAAATGTAATCCATGAACTTTAATGGTATCTGAGATTTTTAAAAAACAGTAAACCAATTAGAGCTGACAATTCTTGAATTTTAAATATAGACTGTATATTAATCTTTTTTCTTAGGTGTCATGGTAGTATTGTGTTTATATTGGAAAATGTTCTTGTTTTTAGGAAATATGTCTTGAAATATTTATGGATGAAAAATCATGGTTTCTTTGCTGCATTTCCAAATGGTCTAGAAAAAAATAAATATTACACGTAAACAGATAAAGCAAATGTGGCCAGATGTTAGCAATTGCTAAACCTAAGAATATGTTATTTCTTTCAATTTCTCTGTAGGTCTGAACATTTCTAAAATACGATGTTGAGGGATAAAAGAAAAAGTATAAAACATGTACATGGAAAAGGCATATTTGTTGGGTATTTAATACATATATAGCAATAAACAGGCACAGAGGAAGATAAAGAAACTGTGAAAAGAATACTCACCTCGTCATGACACACCAGCAGTTTGGGAAATAACACAAACACGGTTCATGCCTACAATCTGATGCCACTACATGGTTTTAGAAATGAAATGTTTCAAGGATAACACCTTCAGTCAATGGCATCAGGAGGAAGAGGAAGTTTAATGGTGTTATCTAGAAAGTACCCTGGTGTAGCTCAGAGCAGGATGGTTAACTGCCAAACAGGAAGTAATACTTCCTATCAAAGGGGGTGAACCAGCTCTGGGATGGATCACCCCCAGACAGGGAACATGGAATGTGCCAAAGCCAAAGCAGAGAGGCCAGAGGGACCCAAGTGTGCAGGGCACTCTGAGTGGAATGAGAGACGCTAGAGCGCATGCACCCATTTTTGTTAACGAGGTAGTCAGGCAACCAGCAAGTAATTCGTCTAATACATGGCAGAGAGGCAAGCCTTCCAGAGAAAATATGTCATAAGGATCAGTCCTTCAAGGTGAGACTTTGACAAGACAGTGCATCTGCATTTGCAGCAAGAACAACATGGAGCACAGACAAGAAGGCACAACCAGACCAGAGCCATTCTCTTCAACACCTTGGTCGAGGAGAGGGGTTTTGCCAGGGTGTTAGAAGATACGCTTTTGAGGATGCTTAACACAGGTGCCTAGAGAAAAAGAACCTATTTTCCTTACAGACAGTGCACCCAGGCTTTCTCAATAATTTCTCAATTTTCCTGCCAGTTTCATAAAGTTCCAAGACAAGGAATTTGTCTAAGTATTACTATACTTCGACACCTGGATCCAACAAAGCCCATACCATTAAGTCTGGATCTCCCTTTCCTGAGTAGGAAGAAGCTAAGTGGCCCTCTGCCAAATCCGATTTCCAGTCTTATTTCTGCCCAGTATTTTACACTAACATTGGGGGGAGGGGTCCCAAGAGCAGAGGTCTTAAGATGGGAAGCAGAAAATACGAGTAGGAGAAATAAAATTGAGGTGGGGGAGGGAGGGCAACATTAGTAGGAAACCCAGAAGGTAATATGTGGTTGTGCAAGAAGGAGGGGGTTGCTGAATAAGGACTGGGAGTCACACAGGAATGAGTGACTGTGGGAAGTAAATCCACCCCCCCCACGCTTACAGCCTCACACACGCACATGCACTCAAGTTCACACACGCAGTTTTCAAAAAAAATCTGTAAGCCATGAACATTCTCCTTTCCCCAGAAAATCAGTGCTCCTGGGCTGAACTCTCCTTCACAGCCATCAGCCCCACCTTCTCTAGCCTCTTCTATCACTAAAAAAAAAAAAAAAAAAAAAACACATCAGCATCAGCCTGCAGGAAATTCTAAAAGGCCATTGGCATACCACATTGGTTTTGCATCAAATTTATTGCTGAATTTCATTGGCTTCTCCTGATCTGCTTTATTGCTGATTTTAATCTTGTTTGCTTTAGGCTTCAGAGCCCCACTGCAAAATACCTAATATACTCTTTGTAGCTAGACACTGTATAAATAAAACGTATTATATTCCCATTATAACCACACTAGATCATCTACATTATGTAGCACCCATAGGTGGCCTACATTTTTAATTATTTCCCTCCAAAACTCTAAATTACTACAATGAATTTAGAAACGCCTCTATTTCTCATCACAGTAAGTAATTGAATACTCCATTATGATAATAAACCATTTTTCGTCGGAAGTGCTCATTCCCAGAGGGCTTTGCTCTGTGCAGTAAGGCTGCAGACAGGGTTCTGGAAGGGCAATGGACGCTCAGATAATAACGTTTGTGATTTTTGCCTTAGATCTTAGACCACTTTCACTCTAACGAACCCTTCCAGTATTCTGTTGCAAAATGTATCAGGGGAGCTCCATTTTCTGGGCAGAAAAGCGGTTCCTGGTACACCCTTCTCCTGGGAAATGCTATGACCTATTTTTAGGTGGCAAGAGGGAGGTCGGAGAGCCCTTTCTGCTTCTCCGTCTTCTTAAGTACCTTCAGCTGAGGGGTGCCTGGGTGGCTCAGATCGTGATCCCGGGACCCTGGGATCGAGCCCCACATTGGTTCCCCGCCCCACAGGGAGTCTGTCCCTACCCTGCCCCCACCCCAGTTTGTGTTCTTTCTCTCTATCTCTCCCCTCTCTAAATAAATAAGTGAAATCTTTCTAAAAAATCAAGTACCTTCAGCTAAAAATAATCGCTATGCCAAAGTGGCATATTTTGGGGTGCTGTGAGTTCAACTGCTCCAGTAGGGTGAGCGGCATGATGACAATGGAGGCCTGCAAAGGAACCGTGCTGCACAGACTGATGGCTCCTAAAAGCCACAAGGGCGAAAAATCACTCATCAGTCTGAGGCTTCACATCAGAAACTTTTGAAAATAAAAATAAAAATAATGACAGAGGGGTGGAGGATGGTGAGTGTCTGGTCAGCTCTCCCTTCAAAAGCCTGCAGGATTCCTATGTCCTAACAAAGATTCCTCCACTGGCTGGTAGAGCCCTCTACTAAATGGCCCGGGATTGCTTTTCCCACCTGAATTCTTGACAACTTCCCCATTATTTTAGCTCTTGGTCTTCTGCTCATTGGGCTGCTGCACAAATTCATTCTAGCTAGAAATGCTGCGTCTCAAGGCGTCTTTTCTAACCGGGTCTCCTTACCCAATCTAGACGGTGGAACCCTTGACAGTGAATAGCACTAAAGCCCAATGACTTCCTCTGTCTATCCCTGGCAGTACCTAAATGGTTTTCGTAACAGAAGTGTTAATTACCCACCTGCCAGTGGGAAATTTACATAAGTAACCAAGAGTTGATCTTCAGCATAAACCCAACTATAATTGATATACAGTGCCATTCTCTCGCACTTCCTCCTTTTACTAAAGAGTAACGTGTACTGTATGTACAGCACAAAGGGAAGAACCTGTTCCTTGGCGTCTAGGGGGGTGGGGGAGGGTCTCTGAGGCGTGTGTGTGCGTGCGCGTGTGCGCATGTGCCAGGGATATTAGAAGCCACAAGGCAAACACTGAACTTCTTTCTGAATCTTGTCCTTTGCACCATGCAGCCACTATTGTTAAAGCACACGAGTGACTGGCAAATAATTGGTAGACAAGCCTATCTTCCACAGAAAATCATACAGATTCCAGATGTAAAGACAACCCTTTCACAGGAAAATGCGAAGGAGCAGGAGGGAGCTTCCGCAATGCTGGTTATGTTCTATTTTCTTTTTAAGATTCTTTTAAAAAATTTGTTTATGAGATATATAGCGAGAGAGGGAACACAAGCACAGGGGAGCTGGAGAGGGAGAAGCAGGTTCTATGCTGAGCAGGGGGCTCGATCCAGGATCGCTGGGATCATGACCTGAGCCAAAGGCAGATGCCTGATGACTGGGCTGCCAGGTGCCCCTGGTTATGTTCTATTTCTTGAACTGGGTGATAGCCACCGAGCAGTGCTCATTTTGTGGAAATTCATGCAGTTGCATATTTATGAGTTGTGTACTTTTCTATATGTGAGTTATACTTCAATTAAAAAGCTCATTAAAGTATTAAGGAAAATTGAATATATTAAGTATATGCACCAGTTGAAATTTTAGAGGAATTTTAATTAACTATGTAAATGGCTAAATATTAATTTGTCATTTTAAAATTTATTGTTCAAAATTTGCTGATTCTATAAATCAGAATAAGATTTAGAAACTGATTCTTAAATATTCAAGGAAAATATCATTCATTTGTAAAAAGGAGTAAAGTACTGATACATGCTACAGTGTGACCAGCCTCTGAAACAGGCGCAGTGAGAGAAGCCAGACACCGGGTTGCAGACTGCAGGATTCCATTTGCATAAATTGTCCAGAACAGATAAATCCACAGAGACAGAATGTAGATTGGTGGTTGCCAGGGCCTGGAGGAGGGGAAATTGAGGAAAAACTACTTAATAGTAATCTGGGTAATCTGAATTTAATTAGATTAGGGTTGCCATATTTAACAAAAAAAAATACAGGGCATCCAATTAAATTTAAATTGCAGATAAAAAACATGTTTTTTAAATCTAAGTATATGCTATACACTGTTTGGAATATACTTATTTTTTTAAGATTTTAAAGATTTATTTATTTGAAGGAGAGAGAGAGAGAGCACGAGCAGATGAAGGGGCAGAGGGAAGGAGAGAAGGAGAAGTGGGGTCCCCTCTGAACAGGGAAGCCTACCCAGGACTCGATCTCAGGACAAAGAAATCATGACCTGAGCTGAAGGCAGATGCTTGACCGACTGAGCCACCCAAGCACCCCTGAAATATACATAGACTAAAAAACCTATTATTTCAGCTGAAATCAAATATAACTGAATATCCTGTATTTTATCTGGCAATCCTATGTTCGGGGTGTGTGTGTTTAGGAGAAAGACACGGACTCAGGGAAGACCTGGTCCTCCTCCAGTTTGCTCTGTCTCATATAGTGAAATAGGGTCTCTGTTCATTTTTTCCCCCAAGATGCTGTGAAAAGGTGAAATTGTAACCTAAAAAACCATGGAGTTTTCTTGATTCCTGTCTTTTTTGATCCTGCTGTCCTGCCTCTGTCTTTTCTGCTTTATGGCCAGATATCTAATTAACCTCTTCTGTCCCTTAGATCGGCAATCATCCTTGTGGTTTTGTCTCCGATGAACCTATCCCTTTCTACCTGTGTTCTTATCCTGCCCCTGAGGTTTTATTCTGTTCAAGAGTCTTCTCAAAACGAGTAGAAAGTAAATGAGGACTGTCGACTTAACTCAACCTGGACCAGGCATGTGGAGGGAGGTAGCAAAACATGAAGCAAAAGAGAAGAAAAAAGAATCTGTGTTGTTTTCCCCTTTTTTGCCCTCTCACAGAATGTGGGACCGGCTGCGTCTATGTATATTTACCTTAGAAACAACCTTTGTGGAAATGGGCTAAGTCTCTTGACCTCAGGTTTTTTCAACCATAAATACAAATAATCTCAACCCAAGACCGCAAGCAGGAGAAAAGGGTGTGAGAGTGCTTGAGAAAATGCTAGGGCTAGGAAAGTTATCTTATTTATCTTTATTTATTGAGACTTATGGGAGATATTTCAGGATGTGTGTTTTTCTTTTCTCCTAGAATACCACATCCCAAACAGGCTTCAATCTCTTTTAAAAGAAATGTTGTCAATATATTCCACCTGCACCCTAATCCCAATAGTGAGTCACGGGTGTTATCCACAGGGATAAAGAAGCTTAGGTGACGTGGGCCAAGTGCCCCCTCCATCGTAAACCATCGGCACCCTCCAGTTGCCCTGGGTTAAGCCCCTCCACTGGAGAGCCAGTGATGGTTAGAGATGATTAGAGAAGCAGCCTTCTTTATTTACTTTTTTAAAAAGGTTTTATTTATTTATTTACTTAATTGAGAGAGAGAGAGAGAATGAGACTGTGCTTGAGCAAGGGGAGAGGGAGAAGCAAACTCTTCTCTGAGCAGGAAACCCGAGGTGGGGCTTGACCCCAGGACCCTGGGATCATGACCTGAGTCCAAGGCAGATGCTTAACTGACTGAGCCACCCAGGCGCCCCAGAAACAGATTATTTAAAGCCACACTGGAGTCTCTAAGAAATGTCAATGCTTCAGATGCCTGAAAGGAAAAGTTCTGGAGCTAAACATCAGGAAACATCTATCAAAACACAAAGGAAGTGACAGATTACTTTATAATATGCAGAAAAATATGCATTTGAATGATCCTCTCTTAAGACTTTGGTGGGGGGGGGAGAATAACACATTTATAGATGTTATGCAGGAGGATGGGTGACTGCTTTATTCTTCTATTAAATCTTCCCAGAAAAGGGAACTTTAGAGACTCAAAAGCTGCTTGCAAATCATTTCTTACAGTTTCTCTCTGTATCTATCTGGCTTCCTCTGACTTCTGCTCTCAACAGACATCACAACCTTGAGGTCCCATCCATCAACCCTGCTGGGCTTTGGCTGAGAGTTTCTGGTTTTTTTGTTTCTAAAACGTTCTTCTTGTGGTCTCATCTTTTCAGCTCCACAGAGACAGCTAAGTGTTTTCTAGCCGTTTGTATTCTTACATCCCTTGCATTTAATGTAGTGTTGTAAATTCAAGTTACAGAGATTCCCCGTCCTCTTACAAAAGGGTATGTGTCTCTCAGGAGTCCTTGTTGGAGGCCTTACATGGCTCTTTAACAGCATTTGTCAGCCTTTGTTGGCAGCAAAGGACTAGATCATAGGTCTCTAAAGGGGGAAAGCAGGGGAGACACGTGATATTCCAAAGGTTGGGTAAAATGGTCCTTTGGTGTATGAGGGAAAATAACAAAACATCAAAAAAACCCTCAAAAACAAGAAAAAATCGATTTATTTCTCTTTTAAACAGGAAAGGAGTTTAACTTTAATACTTATTCTATGGACTGATTCTGCCATCGTCACTTGGTCCATTCAGGCATTTGCCACGAGTGGTACGCCAAGTGCACTGGTAAGAGTAGGGGTTCTATAGTGAGTTGAGACTGACAGTGACCCCCCATTCTCATTCACTGTATTTGATGAAATTGTGAAATGGTATAATTTGCATGCATACAGTTATGTGATCTTGCAGTTTATCTTGTGTGGGTTTAATCTACTAAATTAAGAAGTAGATTTAAAATATTCCTACAGAGAGACCATGAACTGAATAGAATTTTAATAATGCCAGTGCAAGGGAACAACAAGAAATTGGCAAAGTGGACATTCTGCCTTCTCCTCGCATGACCTCTGTGACAGCCACCTTGTGGGTGAAAACAGTGATGATCTAACAAGACCGATGCATTTCTCTTGCTTACTACCTTTGTTTCCATTGAAAATAGAAAGTGTTATATCAAATAAATGGAATAAAATCTATTTTAAGATACTGTTTATTTTGGGATGCCTGGGTGGCTCAGTCGGTTAAAGAGTCTGCCTTCTGCTCAGATCATGATCCGAGGGTTCAGGGATGGAGTCTCACATGGGGCTTCCTGCTTCTCTCTCTGCCTGCTGCTCCCCTTGCTTGTGCGCGCTCTCTCTCTCTCTCTCTCTCTGATAAATAAATAAATAAAATCTAAAAGAAAAAAGGTGAAAAAATACTGTTTATTTTTCCTAAATTTTTTAACATATTAGTAGAGTAGTGCATGCTATTTTGTGATTATAAACTCAAAGAATCGCTCTTGCTAGGTATACACAACCACAGAAGTTCCACAATCACCAAGTGAAAGTCGGTTGGGTGCTTGAACTGGCTCATACAGTCTCATGAGAGCTGACTGTTAAAATTTTAGGAACTTCTCAAGCCATACGTTAAACACTGATATTAAAATTTACTTCCATAAACTTACAATTATATAATTTTTTTAAAAAAACCAAGGTAGTAATTGTTTGAAACTTTTCATTTCCTAATCATTTTACTACTATTATTTTACTCTCTGTTCTTGAGGTTATTTACATCAATTATACCTGTATGGTGGTATATTAGTTACCTATAGCTACATAACAAATTACCCCAAAATTGAGTAGCTGAAAATAACAACATGCCTTAGCTCACCAAGGTTCTAAATCAGGAATCTGAGAGCAGCTTAGCTGGGTGGCTCTGGCTCGGTGATTCTCATAAGACTGCAGTCAAGATGTCTCAAGGCTTCACTGAGGCAGAGGATTTGCTTCGAAGCAAATGTTAACCAACATGGCTGTTGGCTGGAGGCCTAAGTTCCTTGCTGCCTGCGTGTCTCTATCAGGCTGCTTACAACACAGGAGCTATCCCCTAAGTGAGTGACGAGAGAGAGGGAGAGAGAGAAAGAGAGAGTGAGAGAGAGCAAAACTGCAGTGTCTTTTATAGCCTGACCTTGGGAGTAATTTACCATCACTTCTGTCATATTTTACTGCTCACACAAACCTACCTGGAACAATGTGGAAATAAACACTAGGTGTGAATACCAGGAGGCTCTCTTAGAGGCTGGCTAGCACAGGTGGAAAGATCATATAATGATGTGCCACTGTGTATGTCTCCCAAACTCTGCCTTCAGTGACATCATACTGATTGTTCGACATGGATTGTGGTAGAAGTATTTAAACCACAGTAATCAACACATGCTACACATCAAGGGGGTTTGGTTGTTGTTTCTTTGTGGATTATTTTGTATGTTTTGTTTGAGGGGAGAATCAGTTGTTAAACACTCATACAACACATCTAGATTAAAGTGCACATCATGCTGAATTTAGCAAAGTAGTGGGGAAGGGGCAGGTAACCCGTAGTTAGAAGAACGTGACAGGGAGAATTAATCGGAACTTACTGGGACCCCATGAGGGTTAAAGAACCAAGATAGAGGTAGCAAACCAAGACTGAGGTGGTGGGAGGTGGGATCAAGAGAGGGACTGGTCTCTCAGTGGTTTGGAAGGAGAGCAGGGTGGCTTGCAGATCACCATATGCTCATCATAAATGTCAAGGACAAGGAAAGACTAGACAAATACTTACCAAGTATGGTGTGGTATGCATCCAAGGTTTCCATTCTTGGGGGCCGACAGGCTGCATCTGAATTTTGACTTTGGTTTGACTTTGAGCTCATATCAATGCCCTAATCTGAGATGGAACCAATAGTCATTTAAGACTGAGAAAGCAAGAATTTGAAGCAATGGTTAAAGAAACAAGCAGAGAAGCATGGTAGATGAATAGGAGACAATGTGAATGATCTACTATGTGATAAATGGCTCTTGGTCAAGAGTGAGCAAGTTAATGATATTAGTGATGAGAACTGAATCTGTCCTATGAGAAGAGATCTCTTTCAATCTCTGTTCTTACTGGATAACGAATGTAGGTTTGTTTCATTCTCAACCATTCCAATTCAGTAAGTACTTCTTTAAGGTTCGCTATGCACCACAGAATGAGCTGAGCTCCTAGGAACAGAGGTTGGGCTTGGGGATAAGAGAACTATATTCACGTCTCTACTCTAGATGATATTAGAGACTTCTGACTCTAGTTAAACATTTTAAGGAATCTCCCTTTTTTTCTGATAAAAAATAAGGATTTTGGAATTTAAAATTTATGCGTATGTTTTTTTTACTGCAGAAATAGACATAAAATGAAACACTTTAACCATTTTTAAAAGTTTACAATTCAGTGGCATTAAGTACATTCACGATGTGCAACCATCACTATTTTCAGGACTTTTTCATCATCTCAGACAGAAATTTGTACCATTAAACAATAATTCCCCAAGAGATACTGGAATTTTCAGTATTTTGCTTGCTTTTTTTTCTTCTTCTTAACACTATCCAAGTCTGGACATTATGTATTAAATATGAAAGCATAAATTCATTAGCTAGTGTTAGTGAACATGATGTGTTTTGAAATGTTTTAAACCCAAATAAAACAAGGCTTTAACCTACATCATATAGCTGCTGATAAATTAAAACTGAAAATTTAAAGATCAATGAAAATTGGGTTAGTTGACTAATTACAGAACGGGAGCATAACTGAATGCAACCTTCCCAGCAATAAAGAACAATTCCTTCAAATACATACTTAATGAGGGAATTACATGGGCTGAAATAAGAATCATAACTGTAACTTTTAGAACTTGGCCTTCGAAGTGTGTTTGGAACTCAGGTTTACTCTTCTTTGACTTGCTTATCTCTTATCAGATAATATTTTATGTATATATAAAAACATCATATTTATATTTATAAGTATATAAATAAAATATAATAAATATATAATTTTATTAATTTTTTTGAGAGAGAGACAGTGAAAGGGGGAGAGGCAGAAGGAGAGAGAGTATCTTAAGCAGACTCCAAGCCCAGAGTGGAATCTGATACAGGGCTCAATTTCATGGCCCTGAAATTATGACCTGAGCCAAAATCAAGAGTAGGTGTTTAACCAACTGAACCACCCAGGTGCCCCTATTTTTATTAATTTGTATTGTATATTTTATATATATTTAATAAAAATGTTCTAGAGAATCCAGTGGTCTACTTCCCACCCCACCCCCTCTGTCTAGAACTGACAACTAGACCTATTTTATTTTCAGTCTTGGGAATCATATCATGGGAGGAAGGTTGGGAGAACACATGTGAAGGTTAGGAGAATGGGAAATAATACACCTCAATTCAGTATTCCTCAGTTTTGAATTTTGCCAAAAGCACTGCTTAAGACAAGTATTGAAGCAGACAAGTAGTTTCATCTGGAAAGGCAGGAAAGAAGCTGCATAAGGGAGTAGGGAAGGGAGACAGAGATGGGAAGGCAGCCAATAGAGTGTGCATTATCAAACTAACTTCCACTTGAATGACAGCAGCTTAATCCTATAAGAAGCTCTAGTAAATGTAATAGAACATACAGGTGCATCATCCAAGTCAAGGGTGGAAGGAGCTGGGTATTCGAGAAGAAAAATAGCTTTCCCTGTACCATTCTGAGTTCTAAGCTTGAGAACCTTGTAATAAAAGACAGACTAACAAGAGAAAAACAAGCAGAATTTCATTAAGATGTGTACCTCATACATGCATGAGAGATACACAGGGGGAAATGTGTAACTCTCTGAGGTGGCTTAGAATTCAGGCTTAAATACCCTGGTAGTAGTGTCAGGGGAGGGTCAATGATCTTTAAGGAAGATGGATGGATCCTTAGAAGAATATATGGAAGGTATGATAGTCCATGACAAAATCTGTCTGGTCTCTTCTCCTATTAGAGTCAGTCTTCCTTGGTTGATGAAACTCCTGGGGAGGAGATTTATGACAGCTGAGTTCCTTTTGGAGGGTGTGTCTTTAGGAGATAGAGTTCACAGAAAGTTCTCCTTGCATTTACTGTTTCTCAAATGCTTGCAGCTCAAAATAATATACCAAAATGGCATATTTTGGGGTGGCATATTCTGAACTCCTACAGTCCTATTTGGGGTATACTCTATGATTCTCCAGTATTTATACACAATTCCCAGTAGACATTGTTTGAGGGCTATTCCCATAGGTGGATTTAAAAAAATAGCATAAAATGAAAGGATGAATTTGAATTCACATAAGAAGCTGGAGAGGCGGGGCCCCTGGGTAACTCAGTCGGATAAGTAGCTGCCTTTGGATCAGGTCATGATCTCAGGGTCCTGGGATCAAGCCCCACGTTGGGTTCCCTGCTAAGTGGAGAGTCTGTTTTTTCCTCTCCCTCTGCCTGTTGCTCTGCCTACTTGTGCTCTGTGTGTGTGTCAAATAAATAAATAAAGATCTAAAAAAAAAAAAAGAAGTTAGGCAGACAAAGACTATGGGAACTTGAATCATGATGAGCAGTTAAAACTTTATTCCTGGTGTCAAGAATTTTATTCAAAAATTTACTCTCAAATTATTGAAGAGCATTTCCATTCATAATGGGGATGAAAGCACTTTCAGCACAGGAGCATCATCTGGCTAAGTTCTAGTTAAGATTACTCTGGTTGCTCTGAGAAGAAATTGAAGGACAGCAAGAGTTGAAACAGAGAAACCAATTAGAAGCTGATGGATGGATTGATTACTTACTGGAAGTGATTCTAATTACTCACTGGGTCAAGAGATGATGGGGGCTCAGGGTTGGGTGATGGCAACAGGAATTGAGGGTCGTGGCGGGAGTCAAGATGCATTTTGAGGGTAGAATTTTTTTTTAGAGATTTTATTAATTTATTTGACAGAGAGAGAGAGATCACAAGCAGGCAGAGAGGCAGGCAGAGAGAGAGGAGGAAGCAGGCTCCCTGCAGAGCAGAGAGCCCGATGTGGGCCTCGATCCCAAGACCCTGAGATCATGAACTGAACTAAAAGCAGAGGCTTTAACCCACTGAGCCACCCAGGCGCCCTGAGGGTAGAATTAATAGCACTGCAAGTAAAGAGTGAGAGAAAGAGGAAAGCAAATGCTGGCTCTCAGGTTTTCAGCTTGAACAACTGGGTAGCTGCCAGTGCTTTGCTAATTCTGGAAAGGCTGGGGAGGCACACGTTTGGTGGTAGAAATCAGGAATTCTGTTTTGAATGTGTTATGCTTGAGATGTCAGTTAGACACACAAATGAAGCTGTTAAGTAGGCAGTTGGAGCTACAAGTCTAGATTTTAAAGAATTCTGGCTTGAGATACAAATTTTGGCCTTAATAACATCAATTTAGGTAACAAATATGGAGATAACGTTTAGAGCCAGGAGACCAAACTTCCAGTTTTTAAACAGTTGCAGAAGACATCCCTGCCTGTGTCAGATATCTGCTGTCCATCCCTCCAAACCCACCCTCCTCCTGTTTCTACTCTGCTTTCTGCCTCAAGGGGATTGATAACTGTGGAAGGAGCCATCAACGGTCTCCCTTGCCCTCTGAGTCCAGGCTGAGGGCCACCCATGGGGGACCCTCCCTCCACCCCCAGGAGATGAGAGGAAGGAAAAATGATGGGGTTCTTTGGTCGCCTCCTTACAGGGTTCCTCAACCAAAGGGCACTTCTACTCCCTCAACTTGGCTTCCTCCACTTAACTCCCTCTTTTTTGGATTCCAGTTTCCTCTTGCTGGTTTCCCCCTTTGGGCTGGGACACGCAATGAGTGACAGCTCTGCTCCAGCCTCTGGCACTGAGCTATGTCCTGCGGTTCCCCTTCACCCAGCTCATACCTTTTATTGACCATTTCTCATATCCCAAGCTCAGTATGCTATGCTATCCTCTTGGGACCCTGAATAATACACCACTTTCTCCTCTTAAAAATCACTCCCAAACACTAATGAAAACAAGAACTAGAAGGATAAACTCTACCTTATCACGTCGAACCCAAACTCATACTATGTGAAGGTAGAGAAGGGAGTGAGGAATGATGAACCACTTTGCAAAGCTTAGGAAAGCAGCAGGTTATTTGGAAGGACAAGAACAAAGGGGTAAAAACGGGAAGATGGTTTAAAAGGCAGGCTAGCCATATACACGTCCCTACCTCTGCTTCAACTCCAGCGCAGGTGGTCTCACCCACTTTAGCAGCAGAGAAGAGATTTTTTTTTTTCCTGGAGAAGTTAAACCAGGGAGAGTCCAGATTGGAGCAGAAAGTGGAGGTTCCAGGAGGACTATTTCCAAGAGATAAAAATTAGAATGGATCCACTTCCTGACAAGTTTGACTATGAAGAAAATTCTGTGCAGTGGCATTTTACATTTCCCTGTGATTATACAGGAAAGCTTAACTATCCATTCAAAGAATATTAAGCAAATGAAAAAATGAGTGTATTTTTAACTCCAGGTAAAACAAAAATTTGCACAAGAAAATAATTGTAATTATGGTATATCAGTTGGCTCAGCAGTGAACAGTATTTATATATTCATTATACTGAAAACAGATTTAACATGCCATTATGTTGGGAAGAAGGGGAAGTACCTATTAACTTAAAATGCACATACCTTATGGCCCAGGAATTCCCCCTAAACTAATTTATACTGTGTATCTGCCATACTCAAGGATATTTATGACAATGTTGTTTAGAACAGCAAAAAGCTTGAAAATGGCCTAAAGGACAACAATAGCCTTAAATCAGTAGTATTCCAAAAATAGAAAATATTCAGCCTTCCAGAAGAATGAGGCAGTGTCATATATAGTGACAATGAAAAAAATCTCCGGGCGCCTGGGTGGCTCAGTGAGTTAAAGCCTTTGCCTTTGGCTCAGGTCCTGGGATCGAGGCCATGTCGGGCTCTTTGCTCGGCAGGGAGCCTGCTTCCTCCTCTCTCTCTGCCTGCCTCTCTGCCTACTTGTGATCTCTCTCTCTGTCAAATAAATAAATAAAATCTTTAAAAAGAAAAAAAAGAAAAAAATTTGTAGCGTGTGCAGTGATGGATATTAACTTATTGTGCCGATCGTTTTGCAATATACACATATATCAAATCATTATGTTGTGCACCCAAAGCTAATACAGCGTTATCTGTCAATTGTATCTCAATTTAAAAAAAGAAGTCCAAAACTAGGAATTAAAAAAATTAAAAGTATGTGTATGTGCAGTTGATCCCACCAAATGAATATACAAGTCTCTTTGGCAGTCATATGTTTTTTAAATACTGATTTCAAATCTGGTCAAATTTTTGACCTTCCTTATCAGCCCTACTAGTTTTAATTAGTTATCTGGAGCATTGGAATTAAACAGCAATTTGTGACAAATAAAGGCAGTTACTTTACTTCCCCCAATATTTGTGACTTATATCTTTGTCTTCAGTCTCAAAGGGCCAGGACAATGTAGAACAGTGGCGCTAATGCACATACCCTTCCCATATCCTGATTTCAGCTAAAATGTTCCCAATCCAACCTCCCCACCCCGCAAAGTATCTACTGTTAGCTCAGAACTTATGGCAGAGATCATTTATCAGGCTAAGAGTGTTTTCATCCAGGGACCCCTGGGTAGCTCAGTTGGTTAAGCCACTGCCTTCTGCTCAGGTCATGATCCCAGAGACCCGGAATCGAACCCCACATCGCGCTCCCTGCTTGGCAGGAAGCCTGCTTCTCCCTCTCTCACTCCCCCTGCTTGTGTTCCCTCTCTAGCTGTGTTTCTCTCTGTCAAACAAATAAATAAAATATTTTTTTAAAAAAGTGTTTTCATCCTTTCCTATTTTAGTTTAAACTTTGTAATGTTAATCAGAAATAGAAATTGAATACGAGCAGATTTTTCAAGCATATATTGATGTTGATTTCCCTATTTGTTAATATAGAAAATTACACGAAAAATTATTTTCTGCATTGCAATATCCTTAAATTCATGGGATTAAATGACACTTGGCTATGGTGTGGGTTTGTGAGATTATATACTTATAGATCATTATTTTATAATACATTACTTAGGATATGTATTTGTATTTATAGTCATATATATATTTGTTTCTATCCACAGGTATATTCTATCCATGACCATATAACAAGTTGGGATGCCTTCCATCTTTTCCTATTCCTGCAATAAATTATATAAGAATCATCTGTTTCTTGAACATTTGATATTATCTGTCTATAAATTTTCTGGGACTAAGGCTTTAAAGGATAGATCTTTGATTACCTATTAAATGACTTCTATAGTTACTGAATAATTCAGTTTTCTACCTCTTATTTCTCCTTAAGTCTATAGGGAGATTTATATTTTTCTGGACTATCCATTTAATCTATACCTTCAAACATAATTGTGTAAAATGTATATAATCTCGTGGAAGTAAAAAAAAAAAAACAAAAAAAAAAAACCCCTCTGCTGGACCTTTAGTCTCTTTGCTTTCTTTTTGTTAAGGCTTATTATTTTTGCATTTTCTCATTTATCTTTGTAAGGATTGCCAAACTGTTTATTTTGCTGTTGTTTTAAAATAATTCATTTTTGAATCTTGGAACACTGAAAAAATAAAATAATTTAATTTAAAAAACAAAACAAATAAAATAATTCATTTTTGTATGTATTTCTCAAGTCTACTCTATCTATATTTTGTTTCTTTTTTTATTTCTATAATATTTCCCTTTTACTCTTGTGTACTTTTCAAAAGTTCTTGCAATGAATAACTAGTTCTCTTTTTTAAATCTTATTTTCTAATAAATATGTTTAAGGATGTAAGTTTTCTTGGGGACACCCCACAGGTTTTGATAAGTGGAGCTATTGTGGCCATTCATCTCTCAATAATTTGTAATTTCAGCATTGAAGTTATCTGTATACCAAGAATTATTAGAAGTGTGTTTTAGATATCTAAGTTATATTTTAGAGGGATTGAATTTCCTTTTTGATGCAAGTAAAGGCACAGCATACTGCATATACTTTATTAGAATATACTTTAAATGAAGTGAATATACTTTATTAGAAGTGTGTTTTAGGGGCCCCTGGGTGGCTTAGTTGGTTGAGCAACTGCCTTCGGCTCAGATCAGGATGGAGTTCCGGGGCTGAGTCCTGCATTGGGCTCCCTGCTCAGTAGGGGGTCTGCTTCTCCTCTCATACTCACTCTCTTTCATTCTCTCTCTCTCAAATAAATAAAATCTTAAAAAAAAAACAATAAAAAAAAAGAAGTGTGTTTTGGGTGCCTGGGTGGCTCAGTCGTTGGGCATCTGCCTCCAGCGTGGGTCATGATCCCAGTGTCATGGGATCCGACCCCTCACTGGGGCTGTTTCTCCCTTTCCCACTCCTCCTGCTTATATTCCCCTCTCTTGCTGTCTCTCTCTCTGTCTGTCAAATAAATAAATACAATCTTTAAAAAAAGAAAAGGAAAAAGAAGTGTGTTTTAAATATCTAAGTTACATTTTAGAGGGATTGAATTTCCTTTTTGACACAAGAAAAGGCACAACAATATGAATATACTTCACACTACTGAACTGTACATTTAAAAATAGTTAAGATGGTAAATTTTATGGCATGTGCATTTTATCTCAATTAAAAAAAATTAATACACACACACACACAACAAGTGGATTTCTGGGTGAGTTCAGTGTAGTCACAAGACAGAGGCAGAAGAACCAGAGTGATGGCAGAATCAGAAGGACTTGGCCCATCCTTGATGACCTTGATGATAGAGAAGGGGACCCTGAGCTGAGAAATGCAGCTGCTTGTAGAAGCTGGAAATGGCAAAACACCAGATTCTCCTCTAGAGCTTCCAGAAAGTTCTGCCAATACCTTTGTTTTAACAGTTAATCAAGCCTGAAGTTCATAGGAGATGCTGCATTATTAGCCCCTTTCTATATTTGATATAAAACTAATGGAAACATAGTGATCTGCATGGCCTGGCATATAAGCCACAGGGGAAGTCTTCCTATAAGATACTCAAAGACTTTTCTCCTCTCACCATCCTTTGACACAACCATAGTGCAGACAGCATCATCTGACGTTCTCAGTGAGAAAATGGAGGCTGAAGAAAGTTAGGCTCCTAGACCTCAGGATCTCAGTGGTGGATGAGGGGGTCGAATTTACTAGATTAGGGCTATCTCTACCATCCTCACTGAGCTCTCTCCAGAAGCCACTCTATCCCGCTAGGATTGGAACACTAAGCCCTTGGCACCCAGTACCAACAAGGCCCAAAGAGTAAGAGCTTGGGAAATACTAACTGGGAACATTATTAAAACTTTCACCTGCAGTGATTAGAATGGTGGGAGAAAGAAAGGCCACAGCCCACCAGGCTTTTTGCCTTCTCAGGGGCTTAAGGGAGTTTCATTCCCGGAAATGTGTACAGAGCCTTTGCCACTGTGTCCCAGATGTGTTCCACTCGCTTATCCTTTGAACTTTAGATTGCATTAGAAGAGCTAACATTTGCTTGTGTGGAAGGAGGCTGAGCCTCTTTGTTACCCTACTCCCTGGCCATCTGAGAAAAGTCTGAGACAGAATGATTCCTTTAAGAAACGGTTACAGCTCTGCATCTTGCCAACAGTATTTTGATCAATCTTTTCTTTTACTACTTTTAAAACAGAATTCAAAATGGTTTTTAGACTTAGTACAAATCCTTTGACCTATGATTTTCCAAGTTCGTGGATTGGTGCAGGACTTTCTGTCCTATAAAGGTGGGGAAACTGAGGCAGGGAGTTAGGGAGTGTTGGAGTCCAAGTTACTTAAGATCGGAAACAGGATTTGAAAACCCATGGCAGCATTAAAAGTTGATGAGAAATTCAACTAGAGAGTTCCCAATTTTTCCTCCTCTTTTCCCTCAATGATGCCTCAGCATCTTAGAATAATTATTTCCCTAGGCTTCAACTGTAGCTCTCTTTCTACAAGGCCGAAAATGAGGGTGAAGATGAACGCCACATGTTTAAAGCTGAAGTAATGCTTTCTCTCCTACCCTGCCTCCCCAAATCATCCAAATCATTTCTGCAGTCTCTGAGTCCTAAAAAAAGCTTAAAATCTCCTTTAAATGGTTTTCATTTTTGGTGATAAAATGCTATTCCAAATGTGAGTCCTGCAGGCAAAAATATTTGCACACAATAATTTTTATTAGGACTTTTACAACTTATAATCTTTACAAATGACTTTCTTCTGCAATCTTCCTCAGAAAGTAGTTTACTTAAGAAGGCAGTTTATGAAACTTGTAAGTTGTTAAAAAGTTACTAAGGAAAATCATTTATGTGCAAAATAAAATATTGATCAAATGGTTATAACTTGAAGTGAGCTCTCACATAAAAGAAAAATAAAATGCGAAGATGTAAAGGCACTCAAGTGAAGACAGATCTAGAAATAGAATTAATTACTAAGAGTTTTTTTTTCTAAAGGACTGAAATGCCTTACCTGGCCATAATCTCCTCCTGTTCCTTCTCCATGTAAAGAATCGATGAAAAGACCAAAAAGTTAGAAGGAACTACTTCAGCAGAAGCTATTAGAAAGAGGAGTCACTGAAATGCCTCTTTGAGCTAAAGCAATAGCCAGGAATTGATGGAAACTAGGAAAACAACATCTCAGCCTGAGGCAGTGAGTCTAAAGAGCCATGGACATGAACCACCCGATGTACTGTTATGACCTTAAAACAGGGATTAAAGAGAAATTATTAAAAGATATCTTAAAGTCAAGTCTTGGGATAAGAAACTATGCTATGGATGATCATCCGTAGCATCTTACGTCCGATTGTAAGAAATGAACCAAGTTTTCCATTATACCAGGTGTTTTCTTTCCAACTATTGCCTAGTGATGAGTGCATCTGAAAGTCTCTAGACCATCTAAAGGTCTCTAGAGATGGAATGGAGGTTTTGCTGATATCCAAGCCTTTTCTGTTCCACCTGGAGCTGCCAGGAGACGACATTCCCCTTCCCAATTACAGTTAGGTGTGACCTCTAGAGGGAGTTGAGCCCTGGCCTTATCAAGGCACCCCGGTAAAAATTCCCCGCTCCTCCATAGCCTTCCTTCAGTTCCTCTGGAGGCAGCTTTCCCACCCAGAGGAGTCAGAGTCCCTAGAAGATGACAAAACCATTAAATGGAAGGAGTCAGAGTCCCAGAACCTCTGCATGGAAAGCAGCCAATCCATTTGGATTGGGACACGGGGAAGAAACCAGACTTTTCTTGTGTGAAGCAGCTGAAACTTTGAGGTTATTTGCTGTGGCAGATAAACTACCTTAATGAATACAGTGCCTACTAACATTACAGATCCTTCATTCCATTCCAAGATACATTGAATCAGAAATGCTTGGAACAGGATCCAGGACTCTGGAATTCTTAAATTCTCCAAGCAATTGTATATGCATTGAAGTTTGAGAAAAAGTGCTGCTTGAGACTTAGATTCCTTTAAAAGTCATCCATATACACATTAAAATGAACCCTTTCTTAAAGGTGTTAAGTCAAACAATTCAAAAGAATTTTAAATCTGTTAATACAGATCAATGCTTTAGAAACTATCAGAAACTGTCAATCTTGGAAATCATCTTGAGGGGAATGAGGTGCCACTGAAGGGGTTTAAAGGGAAATGCACTTTATCAGATTTGCTTATAAAATTGTTTTGGTTGCATTGTGCAGAATGGATTGGATGGGCCAAGACTGGAGGAGACCAGCTAATAGGCTGGTCTATATGGGTTACAGAGCTCCAGGTAATAAGCTAACTAATTAATTTATTCATTCAACTAGCATTTATTGACCCCCAGCCAAAGGGTTTGGGATACAGTGCTGACACCTTAGGTAGATAATAATTTATCCTCACGAACTTTAAAACCGAGAGAGTGATTGAGATATGTAATAAAAAGATGACGTGGGCCAGAGTAGCCATAGTGAGGGTGTAGGAAATACTGGTAATTGAGAAAAGGTAGGAATGGAGGAAGGAGATGCCCAAGATAATGTTCTATTTTCCGGCATGATGAATGGTACAACAATTCATGGAAATAAAGAGGACAAGAGTAAGATTAGGTTGAAAAGAGAGAATGTATTTAATTTTGGACTTAACATTACCTGATTTCAAGACTGTAAAAGATACGGTAATCAAGACAGTGTAGTATGGGCATAAAGACAGATGAAACAGATTAGAGAGTACAGAAATAGATGCACACATATATGGTCGATTGATATTCAACAAAAACATAAAAGCAATCCAATGGAGTAAAGCTAGTCTTTTCAACAAAAGATTTTGTAACAGTTAAACAATTATATGCAAAAATAATCCTTTGATCTATATCTTATAAAATTAAAATCAAGAGGACATAGTTTAGATCAAACTATAACTTCTAAAGCTTAAACTTCTAGAAGAAAGTATCAGTGGTCTAAGACAAAGATTTCTTAGATATGATATCAAAAACCCAAACCATAAAAAAATGGATATGTTGGAGTTCATCAAAATTAAGAACTCTGACAAAGAACTTATCAAAATTAAGAACTTCATTAAGAGAGTGCCTGGGTGGCTCGGTTAAGGCTTCTGCTTTCCGCTTGGGTCATGATTTCAGAGTCCTGGGATCGAGGCCTGCATCGGGCTCTCTGCTCAGCAGGGAGCCTGCTTTCTCCTCTGCCTGCCTCTCTGCCTACTTGTGATCTCTCTCTCTGTCAATAAATAAATAAAATCTTAAAAAAAAAAAAGGAACTTCATTAAGAGAATAAAAAACTACAGCGTGGGAGAAAATATTTGAAAATTGTGTATCTGGTAAAGAACTTAGATCCAGAATATATAAAGAATTCTCAAAGTCCAACAATAAGAAAAGAAACAATCATATTTAAAAAATGGGCAAAAGATTTGGGAAGTCACTCTACCAAGGAAGATAAATAGATGACAACCACATGAAAAAGTGCTCAACATCCTTAGCCATTAGAGAAATACAAATTAAAACTATAACAAGATGTCAATGTACACCCATTGGGATGGCTAAAATTAAAAGAACAATGAACACATATGTCTATACAAAGATAAATCTGCTTTACAGATTTATTTGTAATAGCCCTAAAGTGGAAACAACACAAATGTTCAACAACAGGTAAAAGAGTAAACAAATTATAGAAATTATAATATTGCTATACAATGGAATATGACATAGCAACTAAAGGAATTAACTATTGATACAAGCAATAATATAGAAGAATCTCAAAATTATGATAATTGAAAAAATCATGATAAATGGTATATACTATACACCTTAATTTATTTAAAATTCTAGAAATTCCAAATGAATTGATAGTGACAAAAAGCCAATCAATAATTGCCTGCAGAATAATGGGGAGTGGTGATGTAAAGGGATTGGAGAGAAGGATGACAAAGGAATTCTAGGAAACTTTTGGGGTGATGAATATATCCATTACCTTGACTGTGGGGATAGTTTCAAGAGTGCATATATATATATATATATATACACAAAAGTTTTAAAGGTTTTCAAATTGTATACTTTAACTATGTGTAGTTTCTCATCTATCAATTATACCTCAATTAAACTGCTGAAGTAGTTGAGAAAAAACCCCACAAAACTATGTGGATGGGCCTCATCCAGTTTGTTAAAGGCCTAAACGGATACAAGGCTAAGAATGAATTTTCTCTCTGCTTGTCTTCAAACTGGGACATCAGTCTTCTCTACCTTCAGACTTGGACTCAAACTAGAAGTTACACCATTGCCTTTCCTGGATCTCCAGCTTGGGATTACAGATCTTAGACTTTTCGGCCTCTATAAGTGCAAGAGCAAATTCCTTAAGTAAATATATATGTATATACATACACACACATACATGTAAATACACACATGTATAGAATTATATATGTGACATAGAATTCTATAAATTTATATTATCTAAATATATTTATATATTTTTATGGTACCAGTTAGATTATATACATAATTTTATATAAGATAGATTTCAGAATAGAGAACAGGAGATATGCATACATCTCTCATATTATATATAGACATATGTGTGTGTGATAGATAGATAGATATCTATCTATGTAGCTATAGATAGATGTAGGCATAGATATGCAGATACGTCCCATTAGTTCTGTTTCTCTGATACATCCCATCAGTTCTCCCGACTGATAGAGAAGCAGAGAATGTGGACAGTTAGATCAACCAAGGAATACCCTTCAACCAGCTGGTAGAGCTGGACAGACAAGAAGACGAGTTGACGGAGGTAAAGCATGGAAGACAGACGAATGAGGCAGCTGGGTATGGGGGAAATAGGAGGAGGGGCTGGGAAGTAGGGGTGTCCAGGCGTAAACTAACAGATACAGAGGGCATCATGAGTGAATGAAATAGTCATCAGGATGAGAACTTCAACTGAAAACTTTCAGAAACAGACTTCCAGATGATGACAAGATCTAGGGACGTGGAAGATAGATGGCTGAGAAAAAGAGGAAGTGATGTCTATTGGCATTGTGTGAAACAGAGTGCACCGACCCCGTCATTGACTCATCACTGTGTTCTTGGTGAGGAAGATTCCAAAGAATTCAGGCTGGCTGATAACCAGCATGTCCCACTTGCAGGTTTTGCTAGCTTAAATAATTCAGTACCTCTGTAGAAAATTCTACTCCTAAACACATAAAACGATCATGGAAAACATCATGCCAGAAATATTTTGATCAGAAAAACTATGTCTTTGGTGCTTTAGATGGTCTAGCGCTTTCTTGTCCTTTCGTGGTGTTTTCAGCCTTGCTAGCTATAGGACTTAGAAAAATCTTATTAAAAAACTTCCTTTCCTGTGATTGATCTTTCCTAATCCCTCATCTGGAAACTCTACTTTAGCCCAGTGACTTGAGTTTGTTATGATTGGATGGGTCCTATGAAATGAGGGCATTGGATTAGCTCAGCGAGAGGTTCTGGACCTTTTTTTTTTTTTTTAATTGTTGACCCCTTTGGAAATTTGATGAAAATATGAGTCCTTTTTCTGGGAAAATGAGCTTTGCACACATCCACACAATTCTGCATTCAGCCTAAAGGCAGTTCATAGACTGTCACTTAATATCTCCTGAATTTGATTACCATGGCTCTTTCCAATTCTACAATACTACAGTCATTCTACAAAATCAGTCAGCTTGTTAGCAAAAAAAAAAAAAAAATTTTAATTTTACTATAGTCCTCTCCCCTCAAGTTGTCCCTGAGATCTCTTTCTGTAATTGGTGAGGTCTAGAGCTACTGTATACATTTCTCTCTGGTTGTGGCCTGATATTTCTCTCCTAGCATGACCCTTCCCTGTCAGAGCACCTGACAGTCATCTTATTCACCCCAACAGATTTTGTTTAAAAAGGATCAGTCTCTTCTGCCGAAGCAGCTGAGCCTCACATCCTGTTTGTTGCCTGGCAACAGACCAAGCCCGCCGCTCAAGTGGTGGAAGGGACATCAGAGGCTCCTACTATCTCTCGCCAATTCCCTCTGAACAGGGAATACAACCTGGAGAAGGAGTTTGGCACAGAAGGGAGTTGATGGGCTGATGGCAGAGTCTCTGTTGCACATATTTGTGCTCGTGGTCCCAAAAGTGCTTAGAAATGGCAAGCCTAGGAATAGATCATGGTGCCACATGAGGAAAAGAGAAAAGAAAAAAAGTCCTTCCCAGGCAAGCAAGCAAGCAACAAAACATAACACCGTTAAAAAAAATCATGTCTAGAGATAGACTTTATTTTTTTATTCCTCTCAAATTAAGATCAGTCACCAGCATGGTAGCTTTTTCTTTCTGTGGAAAGGTCACTAAGAGTTTTTCTAAAGCAGCAGTAGGGGATCTGTCCGCTTAGAAGCCAGAGTAAATGCAAATTCTAATCCGTTTTAGATGATGGGCTCTGTAGATGAGGTTATTTCTTCTGGCTTTTCCTCGTAGGCAAAAAGTTACCTTGGTTCTGTTTCTCTCTAGCTATGCCTTCTCTTCTTTGATCAACGGATTTGAAATCACTCACAATAAAGACTAAAATACTAGAAATCATTAAAAGACAGCAAAAGAAGGACCAAGCAATTGATGGGTAATAGTTGTGACCACTTCAATCACTCCCCAAAACATAGCTCTGAGTTCCCTGGGAGCCAAGATAAGAAATTTAAGGACAGAGATAGTCTTCATTAGCTATTAAATAAATATATCAGCTTAAAATTTTTTTCCTACCATTATATTCTCAAGTAAATTTACCTGTCATGCAGATATTCGACTAATATGGTGGATTTAAATACCTTCAATTTTATTTGAGATACAGGGACATTTTTATATGGAAAGTTCTCAAATATATTCTTGATAAGTGTCAAGGGGAGGATATTAAGTCATTCACTTGTTAAGGTTTTCTCAGAGGTAGTTTAAGGAAGTCTATCATGAAAGTGTTATTTGCTAGTTTTTGACTTGGCATGAAGATAAAACTTAGACTAGAAGAGAATTTAGGCTAGAGGAATCCATCTTTAGCTATTCTTCTTAGAAAATCCTTTTCAATTATCAGTTGTCTCGGGTGGGTAATTAACAGACAATGAATGGCAGGTAATTTGAGACCTAAAGCATAGATCTTCCACGCTGCTGATAGAAGACTCATGCACTTATAGGCATTTGATGTGCAGAGTTGAGGTTTTATTATGAAAATGAAGAGACTTGATTTATATTCTTGCCTAGGTGGAAAGTTATTCCATTTGTACCCTGGGTAGTTTTCAGATGCATATGTGAATGGTGCCAACATTTTTTTCAGGAAGCAGCTTTGAATAACTAAAATATCTCTTGATAACCAAATTAAATAACAAAACTGTTTAGTCTGAAAACTGGAGCACATCAACCCACAGTGACTATTTAGAATTTGGCACAATTTTAGGCTTTTTTTTTTTTAATAGTCAATGGGATTACTTGCTTTAGGATGATTGTTAAAGAGAATAAAACTATGCCAACATCAAAGGAGAGGACGCACACATTCCTGTTTGCAGTGGGAAGAGAGAATGCCTGCAGTTATCCAAAAGTTGTACCAACGTGTTGGTAGGGGTTCCAGGGAATGGAAAAGGAATTATATAGTTGCAAATCAGAGTACACGGGACCTCTCATTTTGGCTTCTCAGGACTCATTTAAAGGTACTGTTAAAGTTAGACCAAGTAGAATCAGATTTACATTATTCATTTCAGTAAGGAAGAAAGGGGATATAGTGCGAGCTATTAAAAGCAAAAGACTCATAGTGTCAGCATGGTTGTTAAAGCAAGAGGAAATCTGCATTACAGTTTTCCCCATTATAAAAAAAATTCCTTTAGATTCAAAGTCCACTCAAATATCTTGTTCTATGATTTAGCTTTTGAGAACAAATTCCTTTGCCTTGCATTCAGTTTTCCCCCTCTGGGAGTGTGATTATCTTGTAAATTATTAAATAGCCAGGCAGAATGGGATGCAGGGAACAATTTAGTAAAGAAAGACACTTCTTTGAGTTCAGGATTTGGAAAACTGGTCCAACCAGTGTTGGTAGTGTGCAGGGAACAGAGGAGTATAATCAATAGAATCAGAGGTCCAAATAAACAATAAACAACAGAATATCTAGATTTTAAAATAGACTTTAAGTTAAATTCAGTTATAAGAGACCAGGAAGGTCACTATATAATAATACAGGGGTCAATTCATCAGGAGGATATCACAATTATAAATATATATGTGCCCAACACCAGAGAACCGAAATGTAGTAAGTAAATACGAACAGATCTGAAGGGAGAAATAGATAATAATACAATAACAACAGAGGACCTCAGTACCCCACTTTCAACAATGGACAGATGATCCAGACAGAAAATGAATAAAGAAACACTTGACTTGAACTACCCCTTAAACCAAATGGACCTATCAGATGTATCCAGAACATTCCACCAAGGAGCAACAGAATACACATTTTTCTCAAGTGCAGAGGAAACATTCTCCAGGACAGATCATATGCTGATCCACAAAATAAACCTTAGCAAATGTAAGAAGGGTAAAATCGTATCAAGTATCTTTTCAAACCACCAGGGTTTGAAACTAGAAATCAGGAACAGGAAGAAAACTGGAAAATTCACAAATGTGTGGAAACTAAACAATACACTTCTGGACAACCAATGCATGAAAAAAAGAAACCAAAAGGGAGTTGAAAAAATATCTTGAAACAAATGTAAATGGAGATACAACATATCAAAACTTATAAGATGCAGCAAAAACAGTTTTAAGAAGGAAATTTATTGTGTTGAACTTCTACAGTAAGAAAAAAGAAAAATTTCAAACACACAACCTAACTTTACACCTTAAGGAACGGAAAAAAAAAGGACAAACTAAGCCCAAAGAAAAGATCAATGAAATAAATTGCTTGTTTTTGGGAAAAAGAAACAAAACTGACTAACTCTTACCTAGACTTACCAAGAAAACAAGGATAGTTCAACATCCACAAATCAATAAATGTGATATACCACATTAACAGAATGAAAGATAAAAATCATTATGTTCATCTCAATAGATACAGATAAAGCATTTGACAAAATTCGACATTCTTTCATGATAAAAACTCTCAAGAAACTGGATACAGAAGAATTGTACCTCAACATCATCCTGAATTGGGAAAGGTTAAAAACTTTCCTTGTAATAGAAATAAGAGAAGGGAGCCCACTCTCACCATTCCTATTCAACTTTGTACTAGAAGTCCTAGCCAGGGCACCTGTCCAAGAAAAAAAAGACATAAAAATTAGAAAGGAAGAAGTAAAACTGCCTCTAACTGATGATATGATCTTATACATAGAAAACCCTAAAGATGCTACAAAAAAAAAAATTAGAATTAACGGATTCAGTAAAGTTGTAGTATACAAAATCAACACACAAAAAAATCAGTTGCGTTTCAATGTACTATCAGTGAAGTCTCTAAAAAGAGAAGTTTTAAAAATCCCATGTACAGGGGCACCTGGGTGGTGCAGTTGGTTAAGCACCTGAGTCCTGGTTTTGGCTCAGGATGTGATCTCAGGGTCATGAGATTGAGCCCCACATCCAGCTCCAAAGTTTGCTTGGATTCTCTCTCCCCCTACCTCTGCTCCTGTTCAACTCCTGCATTCTCTCTCAAAAAATATATATGTCTTTTTAAAAAAAATCCCACTTACAAGAGCATCAAAAATAATAAAATACTAAGGAATAAATGTAACCAAGGAGGTGAAATACCTGTGTGCTGAAAGCTATGAGACACTGATGAAAGAAACTGAAGAAGACATAAATGGAAAGATATCTCACCTTCATGGATGCAAAGGATTAGTACTGTTCAAATGTCCATACTGCCCAAAGTCATCTATGGATTCAAACGAATCCGTACCAAAATTCTAATGGCATTTCTCATAGAAATAAAAAGAACAATCCTAACATTCATATGGAACTGCAGAAGTCCCCTGACAGCCAAAGCAGAGCTAACAAAGAACAAAGCTGGAAGCATTACAATTCCTGATTTCAAACTTTATTACAAAAATATAGGAATAAAAAGGTATGATAGTAGCATAAAACCGACACATCAACTAGTGGAACAGAAATAAGAATCCATACATTAACCCATGCATATACAATCAACTAATATTTGCAAGTAATCAAGAAAATTCAACAGGGGAAATGATAAATCTCTTCAACAAATTATTCCAGGAAGAATGAAGAATGGAGAAGAATGACATTGGACCCTATCTTACACCACTCAAAAAACTAACTTAAAATTGATCAGATTTAAATGTAAAACCTGAAACTATAAAACTTCTAGAAGAAAATATAAGGAAAAACTCCTTCACATTGATCTTGGTAATAATTTTTTGGGTATGACACCAAAAACACAAAAAACAAAAGAAAAAATGAACAAGTAGGACTACATCAAACTAAAAAGCTCTGGACAGCAAAAGAAACAATTAGCAAAATAAAAAGACAACCTATGAAATGGGAGAAAATATTTGCAAACCATCTATCTGATAAGGGATTAATGTTCAAAATATATAAGGAACTCATACAACAGCAAAAAAACCCCCAAACAGTCTGATTTTAAAATAAGCAAAGAACATAAATAAGTATTTTTCCCAAAGAAGACATACAAATGGTCAAGAGGTACATGAAAAGATGCTCAAGTCACAAATCAAAACCATAATGAGTTATCACCCCACACCTGTTAAAATGACTATTATCAAAAAGACGAGATAACAAGTGTTGGCAAAAATAGAGAAAAGGGAATATGTGTGCACTGTTGGTGGGAATGTAAATTGGTATAGTCACAAAACAAAATGGTTACAGTATGGAGCATCCTTAAAAAATTAAAAATAGAGCTACTATATGTATGAATCGCCAACCCCACTGCTGGATATAGTTGGGCAGTAAATAACATCAGTATCTTGAAGCGATATCTGCACATTTATTGCAGCATTATTCACCATAGCCAAGACATAGAAACAACCTGTGTCCCTGAAGGGGTGTAAAAGGAACATGTGAGAAAATGTATACTATATTATTCAGCCATAAAAATGGAAACGCAACCTTCTGTGACAACATGACTGAAACTTGAGGTCATTCTGCTAAATAAGTCAGGCAGAAAGAGACAAATATTGTATGACCTTACTTTATGATCTTTTTTTTTTTTAGATATATGGAATCTAAAAATGCTGAAATCAAATAAATTGAGAGTAGCTTGAGAGTAGGGTGGTGGTTGTCAGGAGCTGGAGGGAGGAGGGAGGGAGGTGAGGGGATGTTGGTCAAAGGGTGCAAACTTCCAGCTTCAAGATGGTTAGTTCTGAGGGTCTAAGGTACAGCATGGTGACTGTAATTAACTTTATTATATACTTGAAAGTTGTTAAGAGAGTAGGTCTTAAAAGTTATGAGCAGGGGTAACTGGCCGGCTCAGTCAGTGGTGCACATGACTCTTGATCTCAGGGTTGTGGGTTCGAGCCCCCCACTGGGTATAGAGATGACTTAAAAATAAAATCTTTTAAAAAGACATCATCTTGGGGCACCTGGGTGGCTCAGTTGGTTAAGCGACTGCCTTCGGCTCAGGTCATGATCCCGGAGACCCGGGATGGAGTCTGACATCGGGCCTCCTGCTCGGCAGGAAGCCTGCTTCTCCCTCTCTAGCTAGCTGTGCTTCTCTCTATCAAATAAATAAATAAAATCTTAAAAAAAAAAAAAGACATCACCATACACACACACACGCACACACAATAAGTACTCATGTGAGAGGACAAAGTTGTTAACTAATCTTATTGTGGTAATTGTTTCATAATATGTATGGTTTGGAACTCCTGCCTGAACTCCAGAATGATAATAAGTGTGTGTTGTTGTAAGTCACCAAGGTTGTGGTCACTTGTTACAGCAGCAATACCGTACTAATCCCACGGCCAAAGTGGATGAAATGTATCATTGTCATCATGTGTTGATATAAAAGATGGCCTTAGGCTTGGCAGGAACGGAGGCAGAACAGCTGCGGGGAGTGGAGTAGGTGTGGTCTTGGCTATTGCCCAGTAGAGAGGTCATTCCCTACTCCCGTCGTCCCTTAGTCATCAGCATTCAGAGGTAAGAGCCAGTATAGTCACTGGGGAAAATGTTTTAGACTCTCTCCCCTTCCCCCCAAGTGTGAACAACAAAGATACATGTGGTAGACTATTCCTCCAGCCCGAGGCCAGACTGCAGAACAAGACATGTGGGTCCCGGGAGAAGGCACACCACGAAAGAGGAGGAAATCCAGCCTGGAGACTTCAACTTACAGGAGCAGTTTGGCTGTCAGAGAAAAGTATTGGTTTGAAGCAGAGCCTGTGGTCTAAAACTTCTCACCCAACCTTCCCGTGCTCTGAGATCACCATTGTGAAAATGGCTGTAGATTCAAAGAGGGGTACCCCTCTCAGACCTGGACAGCAGTGTGGCTGGCTGCTTCTCCCGGCTTTCCATTTGGCCCTGTGCTAGGGGGCCGAGATGCAAACTCCAGGCCGGTGGAAGGTCAGATGGTGCTGTTGTTGTTATTGACTGGCTGGCTGGCCTCAGAGGTAAGTGAATTCTCCCTCTCCTGGTGGCCAGCAGCTTGCAGAGCCTGTGGGGGTCTCCCTGGAGAAACGGTGGGGTTCTTAAGGAGGTTTGGCAAGAGTGACTCAGGGATCGGGTGATTTGGGGACTTAAAGAAAATTCGAGCATCTTACATTTTGTCCTAAGCTTGTGGGTTTAGGACCTTTGGGTTAGTTGAGGTAGCTTTTTCATCCTATATTTACATTTAGAACTATGAAAGGACCACATGTAAGTGATGTGCTGGGGACTAGGGTGCCTAAAAGATAGAGATTATACCGTGTCTGTCGATGGAGAGGCTTAAAATGACAACCTTTCGTAAAGAGACTGCTCCTGTCTTATCAAGCCTGGGTGGCTCAGTGGGTTAAAGCCTCTGCCTTTGGCTCAGGTCATGATCCCAGGGTCCTGGGATCAAGGCCCGCATCGGGCTCTCTGCTCAGCAGGGAGCCTGCTTCCTCCTCCCACTCTGCCTGCCTCTCTGCCTACTTGTGATCTCTCTGTCAAATAAATAAATAAAATCTTGAAAAAAAAAAAAAGATTCACTTGTGTGAACCACCTGTAAATGTCAGAGAGGAAGTCCCCCTGGCATGAGGAGTGGTGGCAAGACTGCTTGCCGTGAGAACTAGTTCACATAAGGGCTTGTCGGGGCGCCTGGGTGGCTCAGTTGGTTAGGCGACTGCCTTCGACTCAGGTCATGATCCTGGAGACCTGGGATCGAGCCCCACATCGGGCTCCCTGCTCGGTGGGAAGCCTGCTTCTCCCTCTCGCACTCCCCTTGCTTGTGTTCCCTCTCTCGCTGTGTTTCTCTCTGTCAAATAAATAAAATCTTAAAAAAAAAAAAGAACATAAAGGGAAAGGCAGGGAGAGTGTTTAGGGGAGGGCCTCGAGACTCTACTGTATACGGATAAGCTGGCTCTCTGGACCGGCTGTCACCACCATGCCCAACACCTACTCCCCAGGGATTAAGCCTTTAGTGTCCATAGATCATTGGAAGTATCAGGGTGGCCTCGAGGGTGAAATCCTGGGCTTTCTGCCAAGAGGCACCTGGGAGGGTTTTGCTCTCAGGCAAATGATGGGGAAAGCGAGAGAACTGTGAGCATATTTGCACCTTGAGTTTGTGGAGCAAAGACTCATACAATGGACATAAATGATGCTCTGTTTCCTGAAGCATTCACCGTTCAGGGAGACCTGCTCAGACAATACGTGGCCTTGTTATCTAAGACTGCAAACAGTCTGAGAAGAGGCTGGGAAATGCTCGCATAACCTCCATGGCCATCATGGGCGAACAGTCCTGGAGACAAGCATCACTGGCTCTGTGTGACACTTGCCAGATTCCTACGTGAAGAACCAGGACCTGCATCTCTAGCAGCTGGGAAAGAAATAAGATTTAATAGGTTCCGACGGATAAGGTGGTCCAATCCAGCTGATTTTGTTTTGAAACAAGACTAGATATTCTTGTAGAAGCTGTGAACGTGTAAATATGTGCTAAGCGTGTCACCAAAAGCCTGGTAGACGCCGCCCTGGGCTTCACAGAGGTGTGAGGGGGAAGACGTTCCCTCCGTGTGCAGCTGTAGAATGTTTTAACACCCTCTGCCTCTGAGGATGAAACACTGTCATCCTGGTAGCTCCAAAGCCTCTCTGTGTTCTTCTCGAATATTCCATCATATTCAGAGAAAATGATCCGCGGTTATATTAAGAGGGAGCTATCCCGGGAAGAGGGATGGAAAAATTAACTGCTCCAAGCTACTGGTCCTCCTGTTAAGGAGACAAAGCTTATGCAGACAAAGACAAAGATGCCCTTCAAGATGGAGGGAAGGTTTAGAGCAGGTAGGTAAAGAAACCGGAAAAATATTTTTAGATTGGAAAATGACCATGGTGGAGCTCCCCCGGTGCTGACATGGGGGCATGGTGGGGTGAGAAATCCCTTTGTAGCAGCACTCAGTTCCGTCCGGGACTCCGTGTGCAATTAAGGAAGCTCTGGAACATTCATTAGCTGAAATGAAGTGAAAGAAGTAGAATGGGAAGGAGGCAAGGGAGGGGAAGGGAATTGGTGATAGAAAGGCCTAGAGGGAAGCAAGGGCAAAAATGAACTACTGGGACTTCATCAAGATAAAAAAACTTCTGCACAGCAAAGGAAACAGTCAAGAGAACCAAGACAACTGACAGAATGGGAGAAGACATTTGCAAATGACATATCAAATAAAGGGCTAGTATCCAAAATCTATAAAGAACTTATCAAACTCAACACCCAAAGACAAAGAATCCAATCAAGAAATGGGCAGAAGACATGAATGGACATTTCTCCAAAGAAGACATCCAAATGGCCAATGGACACATGAAAAAGTATTCAATGTCACTTGGCATCAGGGAAATACAAATCAAAACCACAGTGAGATACCACCTCATACCAGTCAGAATGGCTAAAATTAACAAGTCAGGAATTACAGGTGATGGCAAGGATGTGGAGAAAGGGGAACCTTCCTACACTGTTGATGGGAATGCAAGCTGGTGCAGCCACTCTGGAAAACAGTGTGGAGGTTCCTCAAAAAGTTGGAAATAGAGCTACCCTAATGATCCAGCAATTGCACTATTGAGTATTTATCCTGAAGATACAAATGTAGTGATCCAAAGGGGCACATGTACCTGAATGTTTATAGCAGCTGTGCCCATAATAGCCAAACTATGGAAGGAGCCTAGATGTCCATCAACAGATGAATAGATAAAGATGTGATATATATATATCCCCCCCACACACACAATGGAATGTTATGCAGGCATTGGGGAAAAAAACCTGAAATCTTGCCATTTGCAACAGTCATACATGGAACTGGAGGGTATTATGCTGAGAGAAATAAAGTCAATCAGATAGAGACAATTATATGATCTCACTGATATGAGGAATTTGAGAAATAAGACAGAGGATCATAGGGAGGGAAAAATGAAACAAGATGAAACCAGAGAGGGAGACAAACCATTAGAGACTCTTAATCTCGGGAAACAAACTAAGGGTTGCTGGAGGGATGGGGGGTAGGAGGGATGGGGTAGCTCCGTGAGGGACATTGGGGAGGGTATTTGCTATGGTGAAGGCTGTGAATTGTGCAAGAGCGATGAATAACAGACCTGTACCCTTGAAACAAATAATACATTATATGTAAATAGAAAAGGCCTAGAGGAGGAGTAGGTTTTCCCTCAGTCTCCTCCAAAACATCTTCCAGCTGCTTGCTGATACAATTAACAAGTCAACGCAGCCCAGGATGGCAATTGTCAATCCTGGATGGGGTGCTTTACCTTATTCCAATCACCTGGCTAGGTGGGGACTTTCCAGCCCCAGAAGAAGGAGTGGCTTGAAAGCAGGGACTGATGATTCCAAAGTTCCTGGAAACTTCCCACCACTCTCAAGTTCTCTGGTGGTTCCAGATTTACAGAAATGTGACGGGGCTCATCCTGTCATCTGGTGGTTGAAAGAGAGCCTCAGATCTAATCAGGGCAAGTTATAACTCAGGTGGTCAAGCTGTAGGTTTCAGGAGCAAAGCCGAAGGTGTCTGTTAGCGATGGAACCTTCAGAAAAGACCTAAGATGCTAACAACAGTAGGACGTGTAGAGAATATAGACAGCTTGTCCCGGGGCTGGTGACAAATGTGAGATATGGAAATAATACTTTGTTCAAAGTATAACGTAGTGCCACCAACCCCAGACCCTTCTAAGCTTACTTTCCTTAAAAGTCTAGATCCCATCTCAGTAAGAGCTGGATGCTATATTTGGTTGGTTGATGGGCTGAGACCCATCAATTTCAATATCCCTAGATTGCAGCAAAATCATTTAGAGGCCCCTCTGACTGATGGGTTATTCTTTTTCCCTTCCATCATCACAGCATGTCGACTGTGTGTTTGCCATAATTAACTAACTTAATGTTAATAGCAAACTTCAGTGATGTATATCGGCCCTCAAACTCACTAAGATCTTAGGAGAAAAAAAAGACTAATTTTTTTTTCTTACTTAACACAATCCCCTGGGGAAATCAGAAGCTAAGAAAACTTCCAGCGATGAAATTAAAAACTATTCCCTCAGAGGATTAAGTCAGATAATAGAGAACAATAGTGGCTGTAACTTAACTGTAAGGGACTTTTCAGTGTCATTTCATAGTTGGCAGTGCTGGGACACAATGGGACTTCAATAAATGTTGAAAAATACAAAGAATGGGGGTGGGGAGAGATTGAAAGAATAAGGGATGGATACAGAGGAGGTGGGTGGAGGGAGAGAAGGATTGATGACTCCAGTTTAGTTCTGATTTTTGAGGAAGCCAATGAAGAGAGACCAAAAATATATATAATTAGGTCTGTTGGAAAAGTATTTAGTTGCTTCCAAAAACTTTGACATGTCAATAGTTACACTGACACATAACTTACAATAACGGGGATCCTGTAAAAATGGTATACAGTGGGAAGAATCTCCAATATTGCTTGCAGTTATGATACTGAGAATCGTCTGGAATGGAAACAAGTGAGGTGCGTCTGGGTCAGGGAAAGATGATGGAAACAGGAGGTGCCTGGGTGGCTCTGTCGGTTAGCATCTGCCTTCAGCTCAGACCATGATCCCAGGGTCTTGGGATCAAGACCCACATTGTGCTCTCTGCTCAGCAGGAAGTCTACTTCTCCCTCTCGATGTGTCTGCCACTCTCCATGCTTGTGTTCTCTCACTCTTTCTCAAATAAATAAACTAATAAAATCTTTTTTTTAAAAGATAATATCAACAGTGGTACATTTGAATATAAAGCAATAAGGCACCTGGGTGGTACATTAGTTTGAGTGTCTAACTCTTGGTTTCAGCTCAAGTCATGATCTTGGAGATCATGAGATCAAGTCCTGCATTGAGCTCTGTGCTCCGCACTCAACATAGAGACAGCTTAAGACTCTCCCTTCCTCTCCCTCTGCCCTCCCTGCTCAATAAAATAAATGCATTTTTAAAAATAAGATAACACCAACAAGAAAAGGTGTTCTCTTAAAACTTGGGTTAAAATGAAACAGTGGTACCCTCTGTTCTCAACCTCTTAAAATATTATATATATTATATATACACAGAATTTTTAAAAAAGATTTTATTTATTTATTGGACAGAGAGAAACACAGCCAGAGAGGGAACACAAGCAGGGGGAGTGAGAGAGGGAGAAGCTGGCTTCCTGCCGAGTAGGGAGCCTGATGTGGGGCTTGATCCTGGGTCTCTGGCATCATGACCTGAGCCGAAGGCAGTCGCTTAACCAACTGAGCCACCCAGGCGCACCTATACACAGAATTTTTAATTAAAAGATTCAGGTGGGAAGTGAGCACTCACCTGAGACCCTTTCTGGTGATTAAATTAAATCTGTCTAGAACACTGGAGAAACCTGTCTTTACAAATTGGAAGCTGAACATTTGCATATGTTGACAGGTGATCTGTCCTAGACTATAGGATTTGAGTTTGGGTCTCAGGGTTAGGATTATATCTACCTTCATCACTCTGCCAGAAATTCTAAGTAAAGGATGTGACCTTAATCCATAGATATGAATCAAAACCCAATCAAATACCAAATGATTAATAATGACAATCTCAAGTTCCTCTTTTGCACTCATTTGAAGAAAATACTGACAAAAATATAAAAATGGAAATTGGACCAAAGGAAGAGGAAGGTGGGAAGAAGGAAATCATGAGAAAGGCCTTGAGAGGCAATCAAAAGCAAAAGAGATCCCAAGAAAAATCCTGAAGTCTTATGTCCAGAGCCATTTGCCTCTACCAACTCCGCTGCTCTGAGTCACAGCTTCCACATAAAACAGACTCCACCCTCCCCAGTGTAGGGACCTGAATGTCCCAACAGGGCAGAGAGTAAACACCAGGGCTCTTTGAACTTAACCAGCTTCCCATGCCAATAAGGGACCAGCAGAAGGGTCTAGTTTTCTTTCTCAGCTCCACCTTTTTCTTGCCAGTTCAAGGGTATACATACTTAGACATATTATCTCTCCTTTTATTCTGGACCAGCCAAAACTCTTTCTCACTCTTCTTTTCTTAATTTTTAAGGTTTTATAGTCTATCATGACTTAGCCTATTCGTTGTGCATTATAATTTGAATATAAAGCAATAAATCAAGATTTTGTTGTCGCAAGTGACAGAAAATGAACTCCAACTGACTTTAGCACAAAAACAAATGAATAGGTTCTCATGGTGGAAAAATCTAGAACTTCAGGTTATAGCTGGGTCCAGGGTCTTGAACCATGTCAAATTATTAGCTCTCGGTTTTCTTCTCTCTCATCTTTATTAACATCAAGAAGATGGTCCCTGTGTGGCAACTTCCAGCAGCTTCAAGCATCTATCATCCATATGTGATTAACTAGAAATATCTTGAAGAGCTTATCTTTCCCTGTAATTTTGGTAAAAGTCATGGGGTTGCATTGCATCGCCCGTCTTGGATCAATGAGGTTGGCACAATGCAATATGCTGACTTATCATGCTGGGACACATGCCTACTTCTGGACCTGTGGGCATGGTCAATCCTATGGAACTATATGGACTGGAAGTGGGGTTGTGACCAGAAAGAATGGCAAAAGCAATCACTGTCCACCACATATCCTTTATTCTTTTTCTTTTTCTCCACTTCCCTGAAAACAGAAGGTCCTTTTATTTGCTTTTCAGGAACCACATCTCCTACCTTCAGTTCCAATTGGAAAATGAATTTCTCAGTTAGTTATCCACCTAAACGGTGTGGATCACATTCTCTGTCCTCCTTTTCCTTCTCTCAGAACTTTCAAAATAAGTGAAAATATTCCCTGCAGCATTTTCTGCCTGCTTTCAAGGCTCAGCCTGCCAAATAACATCGACCTTAACAAATAGTAACACAATTATTTGTTAAACTATTGACCAAAAAGAGGTAGTTTTTAAAAACTCCATGGAAAATTGGGGGATGGCAGGTAATTCATGATAATGAGCAATGGTAAGAAAAGTAACATTACTGCACATGGGTAAATATAAGGAATGATATTGCTTTGTATCCCATTCCAGAGATGAGTAATTTGGTAGTATGGTAAGTATCCTGGGAAATTATAGAGAAAATCCTGAATTTATAGATTGGGCTTCTTTTCCCTCAAAAATGTGTGATCCTACCTTGCAAATTTGAATATCTACAGAAGTCTGGTGGGTTGACCTAATTGGTAACAGAACTGGGTCTCAGGCAGCAGAGGGTGATGGGTATAGCACCGGTGAGCATGCATGACTCTTTGAATGGTAGTGTGTGTTCTTTAGAGCACACATTCTGGTACTACACAGTCTGAGTTCAAATCCTGGTTCTACTGTCTCTTAGTGATCATCATCTAAATATCTGACCTCTCTGTGCCTCCGTTTCCCATCTGTAAAATGGGCAAATCACTGGGACACCTGGTTGATTCCGTCACTTAAGGGGCTAATTTTGTCTCAGGTCATGATCTCAGGGTCCTGGAATTGAGTCCCATGTAAGCTCTACACTCAGCAGGGAGTCTGCTTATCCCTCTACTTGTGTTCTCTTTCTCTCAAATAAATAATTTTTTTTTAAATAGGCAACTCACTGAATCTGCCTTGTAGGATCTCTGTGCATACTGACTTAATATATGTAAAGCACATTTGGTGGTTTCTGGTACCTAATAAGCAACATGTAAGTGTTGAAAATTATTGTTTTCAAATCCCACCCATTAGTTCCACACAGGAATGCTCCCCGTCTTGTGAGATCATTTAATATTTCAAGACAAGCTGGAAATGCAGTTTATCACGGTCAAGTTCCCTGACTCTATATATTTATTCTACTTAAAAAAATAATTCAGAACACCAAGAAGGCTCTATGGGTTAGGAATGCATTCAGTTTCCAGTTACTGAAAACCAGCTTGTAATGGCTTAATCAAATGGCTGTATTTTTTGCAGCATAAAAAGAAGTCCAACAAAATCTCTGGAAAATTGCTCAGTA
>PITA01010025.1:0-74180 GCA_004023965.1 Spilogale gracilis
AAACCTAACCAAAGAAGTCAAGGATCTATACTCGAAGAACTACAGAACACTCATGAAAGAAATTGAAGAAGACACAAAAAGATGGAAGAGCATTCCATGCTCATGGATCGGAAGAATAAACATTGTCAAAATGTCTATACTGCCCAGAGCAATCTATACTTTCAATGCCATTCCGATCAAAATTCCACCAACATTCTTCTGTTTGCTCTAAATCAGATTGTAATCTGCTGTCTTTCCTCAAACACAGAGCACTTTCCTGCTGGGGTATTGCCTTCCAGTGGGTGGCCTCTGCGGGCTTCCTCCCCTGCGCCCCTTGTCTTTGGATATCCCTCCGATCACTCTCACTCCTCTCTACCTCTTTGCCAATGCTCTTTGTCCCCCACGGTGATCCAGAAATGCGAAATTTCACATTTCAGGGTGATTTCATGGGTGCTCACAGTGTTCCTATAGTGTTTTTTGCAGGAATTGAGCTCCCATTTTCGTCTTTCTTGATTGTGCTCACTGAAGTTCAAAATTTTAAATTTTTATAAAATCCAAATGATCTGATTTCTCTCTGTCACTTTTGTCTTCTGTGTAAAGTTTAAGAAAGCATAGCTTAATCATGGACACAAGATTAATTTGTGAATTTTCCTATAAGAATTTTGTAGTTTCGTTCTCATATTTAGGTCTTTGATCCATTTTAGATTAGTAATTATATATGGTGTGAGTTAAAAGTCTGACTTCATTCTTTAGCATGTGGAGGGTTATACAGATATGCCAACACCATTTGTTGAAAAAAACTACCTTTTCTGGAATTGATACAAATCAATTTGCCATGAAGTTAGCTTTATTTCTGCACTTTCAATTTTATTCCATTAATCTCTATGTCTGTTTTTGTGTTGGTATTATACTACCTTGAAACTGTAGGTTTGTAAAAAGTTTCAAAATCAGATGTGTGTGTCCTCCAACTTTATCATTTGTTTCTAAAAAAAAGTTGCTTTTCAGGGCCCTCTAAATTTCCATAGCATTTTAGTATCTGCTTAACAACTCCTACAAAAAGACAGCTGGTATTTTCATTAGAGATTGTGTTAAATCTGTAGAACAACTTAGGAGTATTACCATCTAAACAATATTAGGTCTTTTGCTCTATGAACATTGGAGGTCTTTCTACTTATTTACACTTCATCTATTCGTAACTAGTTTATGTTTTTCAGGTTACTATAAATGGAATTTCTTTCTTAATTTTATGTTCAGATTGATTGTAACTCCTTTAATATTTGCTAGACTTCAACGTGAAGCTCTCTGGATCTGGGCTTTTCTTTGTGGGCATGTTTTTAATTACTAATTAAATATATTTATTTGATATAACTCTATTCAGATATTTCTATTTCTTCTTGAACCAGTTTTGATAGTTTGTATCTTTCTAGAATTTTTTTCATTATATCTAAGGTATATACTTCTTTTAAAGGTATATACTTTTTTGGCATACAGTTATTTGATGTATTCCCTCATAATCTTTTTTATTTTTAAAGGTTAATAATGATGTCCACTCTTTTGTTGCTGATTTTAGTAATTGGAATGTTTTTGATAAATCTAGGTAAATGTCTATTTTGTTTTTCCTTGCAAAAAACATAGTTTCGGTTTTGAATTTCTCTGTTTTTATATTCTTTATTCCACTTATGTCCACTATAATATTTATTATTTCTTCCTTTCTCCGCTTGTTTTGGGATTAGTTTTTGTTTTTTATATACAGGCTGTATGAATGGGCCTATTCCTAGGAGCCACCAGACAGGTCAAATGGATGGAACTTTTAACAGGACTACAGACCTATTCTGCCACCTCCAGTGGCTGTTACTTTGTTTTTACAGCTACCATAACTGCAAGGCTGCTGCTTTTTAGGTTACTGCAGAGTTAAGTTATAGTGAGATAGGAAGAGGGGGACATCAAAATGTTGTAATACTCACTCTTTATACCAAGATTCCACCATTTTTCTGCAATGAACATGCCTGGATTGATACAGGTCTTTTTCAGAATTCTGAGAAAGTTGATATTGAAGAGTTTTGCCACTCTCTTCATTCCATTTATGGATTTTAGGAGGTTCTTAGCCTGCCATTCCAAAAGTGCTTCTCTGGTTTATTTTTGCAGCTGTTTGTTTTATATCCATTATCTGCAGCTGAACTACATGAAAATTCTTTAGGAAATGTCATCCCAAAACACTGAAGAAAATGTTACTTTCAAAAGTCGTATTACCTTTCAAATATTAAATTAACAGTGTCATTTTTTCAGTTCTTACCTTCCATGTTGACATAGCAAGGCATCTTATGTATGTGTTATCTGACCACTCTACATGCATTACCTTGTCCAGCTTGCTTAATATGTTTCTCATGTTCCTCTTTTGTAAAATGAGGATCATAACCACACATGTCATAGAATTTTGAAAGTATTATGCAGGGTAGTACTTATAAATTATTTAGAGTAATATAAAAATATTTTGTAAAATATACTATTATTCTATGAAAAATACTGTTGGTGTACTGATAGGGACTGCATTAAATTTGTGGACTGCTTTGGGTAGCACAGACATTCTAACACTATTTTTCTTCCAATCTATGAGTATGGAATGTTTTTCCATTTCCTTATGTCATCTTCAATTTCTTTCATAAGTATTTTATAGTTTTCAGAGAACAAGTCTTCCACCTGTTTGGTTAAGTTTATTTGTAGATATTTTTTGGTTTTGGTGCAATTGTAAATGGAATTGTATTCTTAACTTCTCTTTCTGCTGCTTCATTATTATTGTATCAGAATGCAATAGATTTCTGTATGTTGATTTTGTGTCCTGCAACTCTACTGAAATCCTTTATTGGTTCTAGTAGTTTTTGGTGGTCTTTAGAGTTTCCTACTTCTAGCATCCTGTGACCTGCAAACAGTAAGATTTTTACTTCTTTTTTACCAATTTGGATGCCTTTTATTTCTTGTTGTTGTGTAATTTTTGTGACTAGGTCTTCCAATAATATGTTGAATGGAAGTGGTGAGAGTAGGTATCCTAGTCATGTTCCAGACCATACAGGATAAGCTCTCAATTTTGCACCATTGATATGATGTTGAAGGTAGGTTTTTCACATAAGGCCTATATTATGTTGGGGTATGTTTCCTCTAGACCTACTTTGCAGAGAGGTTTTTTTTTTTTTTAAATCATAAATGGATATTGTACTTTGTAAAATGGCTTTTCTGCATCTATTGAAATGGTCAAGTGTTTTTTTTTTATCCTGTTATTAATGAGATGTATCATGTTAAATGTTTTGTGAATATTAAATCACTCTTGCATCCCAGGAAGAAATCCCACTTGATTGTGGTGAATGATTTTTTAATGTATTATTCAGTTCAGTTTGCAAATATATTTTTTAAAGATTTTATTTCTTTATTTGACAGAGAGAGAGATCACAAGTAGGCAGAGAGACAGGCAGAGAGAGGGGAGGAAGCAGGCTCCCTGCCGAGCAGAGAGCCCAATGTGGGCCTTGATCCCAGGACCCTGAGATCATGACCGGAGCTGAAGGCAGAGACTTTAACCCAGAGCCACCCAGGTGCCCTCAGTTTGCAAATATTTTATTGAGGATTGTTGCATCTATACTCATCAGAGATATTGGTCTATAGTTCTTTTTTTATGTCATTATCTGGTTTTGGTATCATGATGATATTGGCCTCATAAAATGGATTTGGAAGTTTTCCTTTCTCTTTAATTTTTGGGAATAGTTTGAGAAGAATAGGTATTAACTCTAAATGTTTGGTATAATTCACCTGGGGAGCTATCTGGTCCTGGACTTTTGTTTTGGGGGAGTGTTTTGATTATCAATTCAATTATATTACTGGTAATATATCTGTTCCAATTTTCTATTTCTTTTTAGCTTCAGTTTTGGTAGATTATGTTTCTTGGAATTTCTTCCATTTCTTCTAGGTTGGCCAATTTGTTGACATATAGGTTTTCATAATATTCTGTTACAATTATTTGTATTTCTGTGTTGTTGTGTTTTTTTTCCTCTTTCATTAGTGATTTTGTTTATTTGGGTCCTCTGTCTGCCATGTTCCTTTTCATTTTGGGTTAGTTTGGCTAGAGGTTTATCAGTTTCTCCAAAGAAGACATACAGAACAGCAACAGACACATGAAAAGATGCTCAACATTGCTCATCATCAGAGAAATGCAAATAAAAAATAATGAGGTATCACCACACACATGTTAGAATGACTAAAATAAAAAACACGAGAAACAACAAGTGTTGGTAAGGATGTGGAGAAAAAGGAACCCTCTTGCAGTGTTGGTGGGAATGCAAACTGATGTAGCCACTGTGCAAAACAGTATGGAGGTTCCTCAAAAAATTATGCTAGAACTACTCTATGATCCAGTAATTACACTACTTGATATTTACCCCAAAATTACAAAAACACTAATTCAAAGGGATACAAGCACCCCAATGTCTATTCCAGCATTATTTACAATACCAAAACAATGGAAGCAACCTAACTATCCACTGATAGATGAGTGAATAAGGAAGATATAGTATAATATATATATATATATATATATATGTATATTATTATTCGGCCATAAAAAAGGAAAGAAATCTTGCTATTTGGAACAGCATGTATAGAGCTGGAGAGTATAATGCTAACCAAAATAACTCAGTCAAAGAAAGACAAATATCATCATCTCACTCATAGTAAAATTTAAGAAACAAAGCAAACAAACAATGGGAAAAAAAGAGAGAGAGAGGCAAACCAAGAAACAGACTCTGAACTATATAGAGAACAAATTGATGGTTGCCAGATGGCAGGTAGGTGGGAAGATGGGAGAAACAGTGATTGAGATTAAGGAATGCACTTGTTGTGATGAGTACCTGGTGATGTTTGGGATTGTTGAATTATAATTATGGAATTATCAAATATAAGACTGTATTTTAACTAACTGGAATTTAAAAAAACAAAAAAATAAGATAATGAAGAAATAAAATACACAATTATTATTATCATCATTTTAAAAATTTCTAGCCCTTCTCTATTCCTGTGTTTTATTTTTTCATAGAACATATTTCCTGAAATTATATTTTAACTTGCTATTTGTTTATTTCCTGTTTTCTCACAATAGAAAATAAGTTCCAATGATAGTCACTAGCAAACACTCAATACATGGTTGTTAATTAAATGAATTTATGTTATGTTATTCAGGAAACAGAAACCAATTCTATGTATTTTTCCTTCCTAAGCATTTAACACAATACCACGTTGCCATTTTTGCACATATAACAAAAGTACATGAAAAACTTTATTTAAAAATAACTCCTCATAATTGGACAAAGCTGTCAACTCTTCTGGAATATGGCAATCCAAGAATTAGTCTAGAGAGACTAAAAAGTATTAGTTTTATTTTTATTATTTTCTCATTAAAATCAGTTAGGTCTCTTAAAAAATATTAATTTCTACATACTAAGTAGTGCAATTATACAAAGCAACCAGGAAAGTAGTTGTTTTTATTTTTTTTTTAAGACTTATTTATTTATGTTAGAGAGAGAGCACTCACACAAGTGAGGGAAAGGGCAGACTGCACTGAACATAAAGCCCAGTGTGGGGCTGGATCTCATGATCCTGAGATCACGACCTAAGCTGAAACCAAGAGCTGGCCAGCTTAACCCAGTGTGCCACCCACGCGCCCCAATAGTTTTTTTATTAACTGAAAATATCCCAATAACAAATGGAGAAAGTTATGCATATGGGGCTTCTACACTGGTATTAGTTACTAATACTCCTGTATCAAATGCTCAGAGCAGGTATTTGTTGTGCTTGGGTAACACACATTCTGATCAGATGTTGAACAGTTCTAAAATCATCCGTGGTTTTAAGCTTCATGATTTAGAAAATGAGATTCCATGGCAAGATTAGAGAAATAAATATCATGGAAGAATTTCTTGTACTGTCATGTGATTGGAGAGTTTTTGTTTTTGTTTGCATTAATTTTCTCAAAGTCTCACAACCATCCCTTGGATAGGGAAAGACAGAAATTGGATCCTCACAATGCAGATAAAGACTGAAAAAGGTTTCTGGCCAGATTTTAAGGACAAATCTTCATGAACCAGGGAACACCACCTTAGTTGCAGTGAAAATATACTCATACTTCAGAATCAATGCATGTTTTTTAAGGCATGTTTGCTTTTAAGAGAACCTTAATCTTAATGATAGGACTAAAATATTGGCCTATTTCTATTACAAGAGCATATTATATGAATTATGGTTAATTTACTTATGGAAAAGATGCCCACTAATTTTTTTTATGAGATTTGGTTACTTTTATGAGATTTGGTGTTTTTATATATGAAATTTAAACAGAAAAGGCAATCTATATAGGCCAAAGAAATGTTAAAATTTAGTAGCATAAAATATTTTTCAGCATTAAATAAATATGAGAGTTTATTTAAATGAGGCACTGTGGTGTTTTTGAGATATAACCTCATAAAACCTGGGAGTAAATGAAATAAAATGAAAGAAATAAAAGAGAAATAACTCCATAAGACTTAATGGACTTCAAAAATAAAACATTAAAGATGATAAATATATAAGAGAAAAAAATCTCTTATAGTAATTATTCCATGGAAATTTATCAATGTTAATATAGAGGTAGATAGTAATAAAATTTTGACCTGGGATCTAATTCCATGCTAGCCACTAAATTGAATTCTGAAGTAAGTTAATTTCTCTTAGCTCACATGAGCTTTAGTTTGCCAATCTTAAAAATGCCTGCTGTTCAGGCCATAATATAAGAGAACCAAGGGAAAACTCTTGAAATCATTTGAATTAAGTAACATATATCTTTGGCTATATATTTATATTACATTGTAGTGCCATTTTCATTTAAACTAGAGATATGTATATGTGTTAGCCAGTATTTAAACTTATAATATTGCTATCCTGTTAATATTTTATTGTTTAAGAAAGATGAGTGAGAGGCTGAGTGAGTAATGGGGACCTTAGAAGGCTGCCATAAATAACAAAGCTCCAAAGAACCCACCAGAAGAGACCAGAAGGTGCAAACAGCTGTGTGAAATTGCAGAAGAGAAAACAAAGCCTTAGCCTCAGATCCAAGTCAGCAGCTTGGTCATGAGAGGTTCTAGGGGGAATACTTTAAATAACAGCAGCAGAGGTGAAAGGCACACATGAGGAAAGAAAGGAGAGAAAGACACTTGGTTGCACCTGTTTTTTAGGTTGGATGAATGCAGAGATTTACAAAGGTCAGATATTTAATGAGTTGATGCTTTGATAGTGAAACAGATCTGGATTGTCTGAATCAGATGTGTAAAAACTCAAGAGAAGGATGTTGACACAGGTATATGTAAAGACAGAGACTTCCATATTTTTTATAAAATGTTTTAAAATATGTTCTATTGAAATATGAATTGAAAAACCTTATTTAATATGAAATATCAAATAAAAGTTGATATATATTGGTCAAGGAATGAAAGTTCACATTTTAACAGTCAATCACCCAACTTTTAAGATACCATCAGAATACAGTTTTGGCTTTGAATTATAACTTTAAAATCTTTTTGAAAGTTACCTAGTTACAAAATACTAACCTACTAACCTATGAATATACCTTTATTGTGAAAAATTCAACAAAAATATATGTAGAAGAAAGAATTAATTCTTCACTGTCCTTCAATTCTTCTCTCCTCCACCATGGTAATTGTTTTTAAAATACATATTTTTGGACTGTTTTTCTGGATCTACTTCTATGCACTTTTTACTATGAATTTATATATATATATATATGCAGATTATATATATATAACTTCAGATTTTCATAAATATGTGAAAATATAACCATGTTATTTATATAACTCCAAAGTTGCTCTATTTTTATCTACTGTCTTTAATAATTTTATTAAGTTTCCATGTCAATACACAGATAGATCTACCTCATTCTTTTTAACAACTGCCTAGAATTTCATTGAATACATGTATCATAATGTAGTCTGGTTTTTATCCCATGAAAGAGATGTATCACATTGCAATCTATCTTTATTGAAGGTCAGCTAGGTTGTTTTCATATTTTTACTACAATAAATATAATCTTAGGGATTTATGATAAAAACAAATTAATTTTTAAATTACTATCCTCAAGTTAATGCAAAGCAATATTGAATGTTCTTTCTTGTCTTTCAGAATCATTTTATCCTTTGCAAAACTCCTATGATTTAATTTTCACTGCTTGATGTCAGATTAAATGAAACTAATTATAAGAGATGACCACTGGGGGAAGAGTCGTGAAATATGTCAGCAGACTTAGGACATATTTTAATAGACACATGTTCTCTGAAATTACAGTTAGATTTTTAAGGCATGATCCTGATGAACCACTGTATAAAAACAGTGAAATAATGGACACAGAATTAGTTGAAGTGTGTTTGAAATTCAAGTCTAATCAGGAATATTCTGCATGACATTTTATGCCTTAGGATTCTCAACTGTGGAGATTAATATCTGCTTTTATTTGTGTCTGTGAGAAATAAATAAAGGATATCTTCTGACATAAATAATACATTAAATAAACTTAATTCTACTTTTCTAATATGTATTTGACAAATGCAAAAATTGGTGTTGAATTCTGTTGGGTTGGGTGTGTGTGTGACTCTGTGTGTATGTGTGTGTGTATATTTGTATACCCTTCAAAAATTACAATATAAAGTACCTCTATTAATTAATGTATTCAATGTAACCTTTGTAAAGGGACTAGAAATTTAAAATTGGGAAACTAAAATCTGCCTAGAGAGGTATTGTGCCCAATATCTGTGTCAGTATCTGAATAAGTTAAATAATTGCTATGACCATTTGCTGTCATAACTATGAAATCCAATGCTAGATTGTCATTAAATGTGTGTATCAATGAGTGGTTTTCAAAGTATAGTCCCATACTAGCAGTGACACCTGGAAAATTATTGGAAATGCAATTAAGCCCCATCCCACACCTACCAAACCAAAAACTTTAGAACTGAACACAGCAATTTGAGTACTCTGGGTGATTCTGATGTATGCTCAAGGTGGAGAAAAAAACTAGCATACATCATTAAAACATCCACACTCAAATGTGGAATGCTATTCATTTCAGGACCTATAACTACAAACAAAATACACATAAACAGCACATTTTAATGTATTCAGTGAAAATATCAATATTATAGAGAACTCAAAATAGTGATATACATTTTATGTTGCCAGATTCCCTCCAGATTAGTCGGTTACCTGTGCTGCCTTTTATCCAGGTTTCAGAAATGACACTCTTACTAAGTGTTTTCAGATGCTCCTCAGGTAGCTGACTGGTCAAATCTGGAATTGTTTTCAGCATTTTCCACACAGTTTTGTGTTCATGCAATGTCCTATAAATGGGCCTTAAAGCAATATCAAAAAGATTGCAAATTGAGAGAACACAGCTTAACTACGAAGAATCAAAACAAAAAATCTTGATTTTTGAGCTTTTAAATTTCTATTTCTTTTTTTATTTAAGGTTTGCTTAAAGATACTTATGATGATATTCTATTTTTGTCTTGGTAATCAACTTTAGAATTTGTTCTCCTTCCAGCACTAAGATGCACTTTCATGAAACGTGAAACTTAAGAAAATTACCTAGTGCCTTTACCTTCTTTTTATAGAAAACTCAGTGCTTCAATTGTAAGACTACATCTTTTATTATTAGTCATTTTAATAATAAAGACCTCTTTCATATAGTAAAGAGATTGATTTTTAAAATCCAGTATATACTTTTCATCCTTTCCAAGTACTATTAAAGTTAGATCAAATGAAGCTAAAATTTAACGTTTGATAAATATTTCAACTAAATAAATGTACATGCAATTTTACATAAAACACAGTCATCACGTGATGGATGATATTTATTTGCTTTAATCACAAAATTCATTATTTAATAAATATAATAACAATAAAGATACAAAATTCGTGTAGATCCTAAGTTCTCCAGAGACTAACTTATCATACCACTGCTAAATGCTCAATATTTTTCAAGCAACTTTTAAAAATCTATTGTGAAAAATCAGTCACTTAAAATGATTCTCCCTCCCAGTAACTTTGGCTGAAGATCAACAGAAAGAGCATAAATTATTATGCTGTATCCTCTGTCTTAGATCGGAATTCAGATACTCTGGAAAAGGAAATTACCTAGTTTTAAACTAATTCTGCACTGTAGTTAGGGCTTCAACAAATCTTTAATAGGTGTAAAACCCAGGGACCCTGACTGGTAGTCTTTCCTCCTTCTCTGTCTAAGAGCGCGGATTGTCGGATTGTTGGTTGTCGTTGAGGCCCGGTGGAGTGCATTTGCTCCCCCCGCTGTTTGGCCCAGCCTCCGGCAGGAGTCCACTGTCCTTCGCCACTCCTGTAAGTAAGCACATTTGGCCCGCAGAAAGGGAATTTGGGAGACTCATAAATGCAAGTTTGCCAGAAATAGTCCCAGTTTAAATGTAATGTCCAGTTGAGCTATCTGGTATGCATGCGGTTGTGTGTGTACGTTTACTCCATGACAATATATATTGTGCTTTTTGTTGTGGGTTCTAGCAAAAAAGAAGTTTGAAAAATACTAATGTAGTAAATAGTTTTAAGAAATAGTCTTGAGAAAACTGGCTTCCAAGTTAACATCATTTAAAAGTGTGTACTTCGGGGCATCTGAGTGGCTCCGTGGGTTAAAGCCTCTGCCTTCAGCTCAGGTCATGATCCCAGGGTCCTCAGCTGGAGGCCCACATGGGGCTCTCTGCTCAGCAGGGAGCCAGCTTACTCCTCACCCTCTGCCTGCCTCTCTGCCTACTTGTGATCTCTCTCTGTCAAATAAATAAATACAATCTAAAAAAAAAAAATCTCTAAAAGTGTGTACTTCAGATGCATTAATAAAGATGAATGTTATTAAATAGCATGATATTATAACCAAAACCTAAAATATGTATCATTTATTTAGCAATGTAATAAGAAGTGGTAAAATAAAATAATATCACAAACCAGAAAAAAAAAGGCAAAACATTTGATATATTAATTGCCCGCAATAATTTGGAAGGCATACCAAGTACATAGAAAGCCCACTGTTTCACCAAAAAGTGGTTGGAAAGAGCCAGAAAGTTACTGTGTTTTGTTTGTTCAATGTTACTTCTTTGTTGCAACGTATTTTCAAAGGCCTAAAAGGAACAGTTTTCAAGCATAAATAAAAAGCAATAGAGAAGATCTAGAAATGTGGGGCATAAATGGAAAACCCAAGTGCTTCTTGAGTCCATGCAGTAACAACAAAAATATGGAAAGAAATTTGACTATGAAAGATCTATTACATTTTCTCAATTAAATGAAGGCACTTAATCCCATGCCAGAGGTTTAATTAGAAACTTTGCCTTCTCAACCAAGCCTACTGTTACAGAAGATCTTAAAGTAGCCTACATTAAGAGGCAGGGACAAGGAGAAGAAATAAACAAGGATTTCAAAATAATGTCTAGAACAGAATCTTGGATTTCATTACTGGTATGCAGAAGGTACTGGAGACAGATTAGAAAACCTGACAAACGATCTGCACAGCCCACAGTTCTGAAATTCCCATGAAACTTTTCATTTGATTCTAATATACACTCCTGTGTTTACCATCCTCAAGATGATAAATCAAGACATTCATGTCTGAAACTTGGCCTTCACTTCCTCTCTAAACATGGCCTTCCTTCATTTCTCTCTCAATTTTTACCTTTACCATTTGTCAGGAATGTTTTTTACATACATCATACTCACTTTTTCTTTACCTACTCAATCTACAAAAGCTCTTAGAAATTAGATTAACAAAAAGAAAAAAAAATCATACATTGAAAGATGTTAGGAAAATCATAATGCCCAAACTGTTATCAGAAGAAAGGAGTATTTTTTTAAATTAATACATCATTATTATCATTATGAGTTATCAGACCACATACAATGGTGTGAAAGAAAATGTTATTTTCTTGAATTTTCACTTAGCCACCTCTATGTCTATTTCTAGCTCTAAATTCAGCTAATCACAAAAAGCAAAATGTTAGTATATTCTAAGTATTTAGAAACATATTAGTTGGAAGCAAAATAATTTCAGGATTTTCCCTTTTACTTCTTTTTGTCTTGTGATTATGTCAAACCTGAGAGTTCATAGAGTCATGACAAGTTACATAGCTGACTTCTGATGACCAGTATCTATGTGCACTGGCATTTGATGAGTTCAAGCTATCACGTATAACCATTGGCATTCATGCTGGCATCTACTGAATTCCTAAATGTTTCCAGTTGTAGGTACACATCATCAAGATTTTTGTCAAGCTCTTGTAAACCTGTTGGCTTTTTCACTCTTGGCTAATTCTTCACATTTCTTGTGGTAAGGAGAGAGTTTGATTTCTTTGGTATCTCTTGGCAATGGGGCATAGTTAAAGCTTTCTTAAGGCCCTCACATCCCTAATAAGAGTTCACTCACATTTACTCAGATGTGCAAATGAAATGGAACTTCTGTATTTTTCTACAACTGTAGTTTAACAGTCCCCCGTTTACTAGATTAGAACTAAAACAAAAAAATCCTTTTGTTTTCCTTGTCATAATATTTCATGTCTTCGGATACAGACTCCATTTAACTTAAATATTGAGGATACATGGAGTTTAGCTTCCCACATTGGCTGATTTATATGGTATTTCTTCAAGAACTTAAAGACTGTTTAGTAAAAATACTTAGTTTTCTAGAGTTACTCCAGTCACAATTCTTTTTCCCAAGAAGTGTGCAAGTATATCCGGGGATTGACTGTGTCTTTCTGGCATTGGTTAGAGGAGTTAGTCTGCATGTGCTAAAAATTTTGTTGAAGACATATAATCAACTTATAGTTATAATAATTATGATTATGGCTAAGGTCATGATCTCAGGATCATGAGATGGAACCCAGGTCAAGCTCCACACTGGGCATGGAACCTGTTTAAGATTCTCTCTTCCTCTCCCTCTGCCTCCGTAACCCCCAGCCCCCCAACCCTGTCATGGCTGGCCAGCTCACACATGTTCTCTCTCTCTCTCTTGAAAGAACAAGAAGAAGAGTGGGGAGGAGGAGGAGGAAGAAGAAGAAGAGGAGGAGGAGAAAGAAGAGGAGGAGGAGGAGAAGGAAGAGGAGGAGAAGAAGGAGGAGAAGGAGAAGAAAGAAGGAGGAGGAGGAGGAGGAGAAGGAGAAGGAGAAGAAAGAAAGAAAGAAAGAAAGAAAGAAAGAAAGAAAGAAAGAAAGAAAGAAAGAAAGAGGGAGAGGGGGAAGAAGAAGAAGGAAGGAGGAGGGGGAAAGAAAAGAAAAGAAAAAAGAAAAAAAAAGCTTGCTATTCTTGTGTGGTTAAATAGAAAAGAAAAACAAGCAAAAAAAACAGGGGTAATTCTGATTACAAGACTTCATTCAGGAAGGGTTGCCAAAAGGCCCAGGAAGGTCTCTAAAATGAAAGTAAATGTCAGAAATGTTAATTATTATTTTTACTTCTCAAGAACTCCTAAACATTAAAGAAAATATCTCTAGGTCCTGTCATAAAACAGTACATTTTTGGGGGCACCTGGGTGGCTCAGTTCATGATCCTGGAGACCCAGGATCAAGCCTCACATTGGGCTCCCTGCTCGGCGGGAAGCCTGCTTCTCCCTCTCTCACTCCCCTGCTTGTGTTCCCTCTCTGCCTGTGTTTCTGTCTGTCAAATAAATAGAATCTTTAAAAAAAAACAGTATGTTTTTTAAATAAATATTTTATCTATTTATTTGAGAGACAAAGACTGCACAAGCAGCAGGAACAGCAAAGGGAGAGGGAGAAGCAGGCTCCCTGACGAGCAAGGAGCCCTACGCAGGGCTCATTCCCAGGACCCTGGATCATGACCCAGGCTGAAGGCAGACACATAATCAACTGAGCCACCCAGGTGCCCCGAAACAATCATTTTTTTAAATTGGAGTTAGAGGCATTTGGATATAGAGCTGATTCATAAATTTGAAGAGCTGTCAAAGTAAAGGGGATTAAGACTATTCTGTCTGGCAATTATGAATAGAGGTTATAAAGAGGTCAATTTTTTTCTAATTAAAACGTACAATTAAAAATATTAAAAACAATAAAGCAGATCCTTGGTTATATGTGTGTGTGTGTGTGTGTGTGTGTGTGTGTGTGTATACACAAAATTCAAGTGTTAGTTCCCTATCAAAATCCTCCTACTATTTGGGTTCACACTTTCTTTTAATAACAGTTAAAAATAACCAACTAAACAGAAATCTACAGGAGCCTCAGTCTAATGTGCTGTTGGAAACTTGGTAATCTTCTAATATCCCTGAAAATTTGGGGAAGCTTATGTTTCTTGCAATAGTTTCTTGCTGTTTCCTTATTTTCACTGAATGCTTAATTTCTGGTCTAGAAGGCAGAATCTTCCATGGTCAGTTTTATTTTTTTTTCTTTTAAGTAACATTTTATTTATTTCTATGTATGAGTCAGGTCAAATAGAGAATAGATTACCCCGTGTTTCAGTTTTTGATATTTTTACTAATACTGTCATGTGATTCTTTATACAAAGATTGCACAAGAGCAGTATTATTCAAAAACACATACACAATCACAGAGCAGTTTTTTCAAACTAAATCTTACATAAATTATTCATAAATAAAGTCAATAAAAGCATAACTAAAAAAAAAAGAAAAAGCATAACTATACTAGTTTAAGCGATAGGAGAACAGGTCGGTTTCCACACAAGGTATCGTTTCCACATGGGCTAACATGAACACCTGAAGGAGCTATGAGGAATCCACAGAACTGATGAAAAATTATGGGAAATCCAAGCTTCTTTTCTACATGGATATTCTATTTTTTTAATTAGCTGATTTCCCACTATATTTTATTTATATATCATACAATTATAACAAATTACATTTTCTAATCCAATTTCTTCCTTTTAAAATGAGAAAGTTGAGTCTTGTATATGTTAAGTAACTTGCCCAAGGTCACATGGATAATAAATAGAGGAGCCAGGATTTTATCCCGGGCATTCTCACTCTGGAGTCCTGGTCCCTGTCTACTTGGTCACTATACAAATCAAATCTTCTAATGATTTTCATTTATTTTCAGTTATTAGGCTAACTGAGGGTCTGTTCCAGGTTTTGCTGAGTCTGACACATAAATAAAAAAGAACACAAATTTTTTTTTTTTTTTTTTTTTTATTGTCACTAAATTTTTTTTTTTCCAGTGTTTCAAGATTCATTCCCCATTTCCCACACCCAGTGCTCCCCGCTTTAGGTGTCCCCAGTACCCACCACCAGGCTCTCCCATCCCTCCACCCCCCTCCCTCCAAGTCCCTCAGTTTGTTTCTGTGTTCAAAGTCTCTGTTGTTTCGTTTCCCTCCCTAGATTACCCTAGTTCCCATCTGCCAAAAGAACACAAATTTATAAATTAAAAAAATTGGTACAAATAGGAATACAGTTGACCCATGAACAACACAAGGGTTGGGGCATTGACCCCTCCTTAGAGTCAAAATCCACATATAGCTTTAAACTCCCCCAAAACTTATGTATGAAACAACCTACAGTTGATGAGAAACTTTACTGGTTAAACATAAACAGTTGATTAACATATTTTATATGTCATATATAAATATATGTTACATATATAAACATATATAAATAAGACATTATTATGAAAATCATAATGAAGAGAAAATATATTTACTGTGCTGTACTGTATTTTTCAAATAAAAAAAAATGTGTGTATAAGTGGACCTGCACAGTTTAAACATATGTGTTCAAGAGTCAATTATAGTTATTTAGAAAGAGAAGAAAGAACTACAAATGATAATTTTTAAAAGCTGAATGGTTTTAAAACACCACAAAGTCTAGGGAAAAAATGTTACAGTATTCAGCTGCCTATGTACAGCTATAATATTTATTATAGAATTTGTCCTGAATTTCTTATATATTTCCACTTCTTTGCATGACAGTAATTTTATATTAATTTTTACTGACAGAATAGAGTCTTCTCTTGAGCTTGATTGGTAGAAATTTTTTAATTATTCAATAATTTTGAAACATTTTTTTAGCTTCACAACTGATTATTAGTAGCATAAAAAAACTTCTGGATTCCTGTCAAATTTGGGAAAATCCATATCCACATTTCTTTCAACTATGATTTATAAGATTTGGAAAGCTCTTCCACAGATTGATGTGCCAGTCCACGACTCACACGAGTCTGGTATCAGGTTCCATAGAATGGTTGTATATGGTGACGAGAGCCCTGGTTTGTTTCTTTATCTCAAGATGCTGTTGAGTCCACTCTCTTTGGTAGGGCTATTCCTGATAGCCATTAATACATAAGCATAATGAGCAGTAACTTGCATATCTAGCAGTGACTAAGAATCAAAAATTACATCTCACTAGACCAAACTGAAATGTATCCCTAATGTAATTTTCCATAAACTGAATCCCCAAAATGTCTAAAGCCACTCTAATGCCAGGTGCCATGAAAGTGAAATGTAAGTAAAGGAAATTGGCAGGCAAAGGGGAAAAAGTAATCACAGTCAAAATAGCTCACTTTTGCAAATTTTACAGGAACTATGAGCATGTGAATTCATTTCTAGGGTTTCTCCCAGAGTCTTGGATGAGACCCATGCAAATCCAATAACAGACCTAAAGTTCAAGCTTCATTACCTTCAAGGTAAATCTACCTCTGGGTTAAGCAAAAGAAAGAATAAAAAGAAAATAGAATCGGTAATTAAGGTTAATTAAAAACAGAGGGCTTTGAATCTGGAGTCAAATGTAGGTTAAAATAAAAGAGACAGACTCTGAAATAAGGAACACAGAGCAATGTAAAATCGGAAGCCTGAATTAGAGGCTGGGGAAGAATTGCCTCAAATTTAAATTAGGGGAAAATGGTAGACATGGCATGGTAAATCATCAGCTGAGAGCAGCATACCTGGAAGTCTGTTACATTTGGATACATCTATCTCCAGAACACATGCCCTGTATGCCCAGTCACACAATTTCCTAAAAGATTCCAAAATCTTGCTTTTATTTGATGCCCATATGTGTATCCCCATACAGAAACATTTTCAGAAATTGCCCAACTAAAATCTCTGGCCTTTAGAAGGTACACAACATTTTATCAAGTGATTTGTGAGCCAAAAGATTTGGGGTATAGGAAAATCTAGCTAAGAAGATCACTTTAATTAAAGGATACACACATGCATACCCTTGGGGTTCCTCAATAGTTTTCAAAGCAGCATTTATGGCACTTATAGAATTATTTAAAATGGTTTAAAAAAGCAGCCTTCCCCATGTCATTTATTTTATCCATTTACCCTGTATGCTTTCGAGTAATTCACTATAAAATTATTTTTCTGGAATCCTGTGTGCACTTGAAATTTTTCGTGAATCATTAATCATTAATATGCACATCACTTTCTGTCTGACTTCTCATTCAAATTGCCTAATCAGTCAAGGATGAATGAACAGAATTAACAATTGATTTTATTTGATCACCCAAATGCATATGACAAATGTTAATAAAAATCAGTTTTTCCAGAAATTGAGTTTGGTCATTCATATGGAGTGCAGACATCAGAATCACTGCATGATCCGGGTTCTCTTTGCTATTCCAATACACAGTTGAAAATTGAAAGATCAGCGACAACAGCTTTTAACTCTTCCTTTCAAGCTTAAAAAAATGCTTTTATGATTAGAAAATAGGTTATTTTTTTTAAATGTCTCTTTCTCCTCATTGTTTGGGGAGGATGATTTCTTTCCCTTAAAGGCATGTTGTACCACCAGGATAGAATTGCAAATTTCCCTTCTCTTCACAACAGGACTGAAGAAAATAATAAAGTAGGTTGCTAATTGAAATTTTTGCAAAAACGAGTGGGGGCATCATAAAACAAGTTTCAAATAGCTTAAGTTTCTATGTATTCATGATTCCAACACCAAACTTGAGAATTTTAAGAATCCTCAGAAAAGAAACCTCATCAAAGAGCACTTTCACAAATTCAGCCCTAAGACCTGAGTGTTTGCAAGAGCCACACAGAAAAGGGCATAAATAAGGATTCAAAATACAGATGACCCTTGAACAACACAGGTTTGAGCTATGTGGTCCATTTACACGCAGATTTTTTACAGAACAGTACTGTAAATGAATTTTTTACTTATGATATTTCTTAACATTTTCATTAGTTTACTTATTGTAAGAATATAGTATATAATACATGTAACATACAAAATATGTTATCAGACTACTAACGTTATCAGTAAGGTTTCTGGTAAACAGTAGGCTATTAGTAGTTTAATTTTTTGTGGACTCAAAAGTTATACATGGATTTTCAACTACATGGTGATGGGGGTGGGGGGAAGGTGTTGGTAATCCTAATCCCTACATTGTTCGTGGGTCAAGTCACCTGTAACTTGCTTCTGGAACACACTCAGCAGCAGTAAACAAAATATCCATGGATTAGTAAAACATACAGATATTTATAACTTTTGTTTAAGGTTTTTTATATTTTTTTATGCTTAGACATTTGAAATGGCTGCTTCAAGACACAAAATTAATGACGTGGATTTTTCTGTAAAAGAAACTGACAAGCAATTTTGTTAGGAATCTTAATTATTCTTAACACTATCACCCTATTTCTCTTTTCTGTGCTCAAAGGAATGTAATAACTATGTGTCAGACTCAGAAGGCAAACAAGAGCTTCCACCCACATTTTGGATTTTTGAGGTCAGCTAAAAAAAGAGCCCCTACTGTTTGACCATTTATTCATTCACTTATTCAGCAAATAGTTTTATGCAAAGGTTCATTTCAGGTATTATTCTAAATAAATAATTATTCTATCATTTGGCATCCAATAAAGTAAAGACAAATAATGTTCCTTGCCTCATACAACCTTAAATCCAAAAAGAAAGTCAGACATTAAACACATCTGTGAAAGTGTACAGCACTGTATCCAATAGAAATACTGAGACATGACTAGTCTAGGGTGCTCAGAAAATATTTCCAAAAATGATAGTGTGTAAAATGACACCTGAAGGATAAGTTGGGCAATGGGGAAAGGGAAAATAACAGTGTTGCATGTACAAGTAATTGCTTGTCCAAAGGTCTAGAGTCAAGTATTCAAGAAATGCTTAGGGTAGAAAGCCCAGAGTGGTTGGAGCAGAGAGGGCAGTGAGGAAATTGGACCTAAAGTGAGGCTAACATGATAGGCAAAAGGAAATTCTAGAGGGCATGTAAACCCTGTGAAGAATTTTAGACTCTGTCATAAAGAAAGATAAAGTTACACAAGGGCTTTAATAAGAGGAATAACTGACCAGATTTGCATTTTTGAAAGTTTCCTCTGGCTATAGAGAATGGATTAGAGTATTGTAAAACTAAGGCATTGAAGTCAGGTTATAGTAGATTATATATGAAAAATTCCATTTAGTAGGTTAAGTTTTTAAAATTAGTTTGGAATACATTAAGTGAACTTAATGGGTCAAGCGAAACACAGTACAATTCATTGTTAGGCAAATTGTCCTTCCATAGGAGTAACACTGGTATCACCAATAGTATCGATATCATGACTGGAGAGACTTCCTTTGTCAGGTTAGCTGACTGGTAATGCCAGTTTGAAATTTCCAGTCCAAAATAATCTGTTATGTTTAGTGTCTTAAATTTCTGACTCCATTTCAGTTACTGTCAAAATGCTAATGAGGAAAAATAAAATATTAAAAATATCCTATTATTCCCCTCTTCAGCATACTTTTCAAGATATATTATATCCTTATCTAATGTTAGGACCATGAAAATCTACAAACTTAATTGTAATTAGTCTAGTTAAACTTTTCCATAATTTGAGGGGAAATATATGTTTAGCAAAGCCACAGATCGTCACATGTATCAGATGGATAGATGGATGAATGGGAGGATGGATGGATGGATGGATGGATGGATGGATGGATGGATAGGCAGAGTTGCAGACATATATGTAATTAAACTATTTACATAACTGGATTTCAATGCCTATGGATATTTTGAACACCATATTTCTATATATCTGAAGATAAAGATACACATCTGTAGGTAGACATTGAAATAGACATTGAAATCTATATTGTACTAACCTAAATCTATATAGATCTCTAGTATATATAGATACATATCTGTAATATATAGATATATATTTGTAGATATATATTGGAATATGGCTATACAAATATTTTAATTTTTGAATATAAAAGTGTTGCTTTTTTTGTAGATTGATAAGAAAGTGGCAATATAGAGAAAATCCATTAAGCACTAAGTAAAAAGCAAAACTAAAATGTTGGATAATGTCAATTATGTACTTCTATATTTGCTTCTCAGCAAGAAAAATTTGACACTCAAATTGATTTTTTAACTGATGATAATTAATGCATTTATATTTCCTTCTGGGATGCATAAAAATGTTTGAGCTAACTTTAGTGCTAAGACACATCAAGTTTGATAAGGTATACTATATGTTACATTTAAAATAGGAATTTATTTATTTAAATAAATTTAAAATAAGAGTAAGGATTTAAGAATAAATTTAAAATAATAATCTAATTTATAATAAGTTAAAAATAGGAACATTGTATTGTGGTCCACTGGATAATATGAGATTTGTACTTGTGTTGTTGTTGTTGTTTTTTCCGCAGCAGTTTTATACACTTATTAAGAAGACTGTCTTTTGTCATTGTTGGGTGGCTTGGTTTTTTTTGTTTTTTAACTTGGAAAGGCTTGAAGTGGATATGGTAAGAGTGATGGATGGTTAAGATGAAGGCATGGAATGAAGCTGGTAAGGAAATATTCTTACTTCTTAATTATATTGGGTAGTTGAAGAGAAAGAGAAAAACAATCTTGGAAGACCAACAGGTTCTGGACTTATGAAACTGTTAAGTGTGGTGGTGGAATTTTTGAGATGGAAAAGGCTTCAGAAGAAGCAAGTTTAGTAGAATAAAGAAGAATTCAGTTTTAGATTTAGAAAGTGAGATATGCCAAGTGATCACATCAAGTAGATAATTGATCCAAATCACCACAGGAAAAAAAATTAACTACAATAAATGCTTCTCAGCATCTGCTTCTGCGAAAGATAAACAAGGACTTGTTTTACGCTCTTGCCTAAAACAACTAAAAAGGAGATAACATATACAAAATAATGGTTTTACAGACATTAAATATCAGGCAGAGAAAAATCATGATCACTAGAAACAAAATACAAACAAAGCTGTGATTACCAAGACAGCGTGGTACTGGCACAAAAACAGAGAAATAGACCAGTGGAACAGAGTGGAGAGCCCACATCTGGACCCACAAATCTATGGTCAAATCATCTTTGACAAAGCAGGAAAAAATATCCAAATATTTTTTGGATAAAAGCGGAAAAAAGACAGTCTCTTCAATAAATGGTTCTGGAAAATTGGACAGCTACGTATAGAAGAATGAAACTAGATCATTCTCTTACACCACACACAAAGGCAAACTCGAAACGGCTTCGTTCCTTTGATCAAGGACCCCAATACAAATGTCCATCGAAAGATGAATGGATAAAGATGTGGTGTATATATACACAATGAAATATTACTCAGCTACCAAAAAAAAAAAAATGAAATCTTGCCATTTGCAATGATGTGGATGGAACTAGAGGGTATTATGCGAAGTGAAATAAGTCAATCAGAGCAAGACAACTATCATATGATTTCACTCATGTGGTACTTAAGATATGAAACTGAGGAGCATAGGGGAAGAAAGGGAAAAATAAAATAAGATGAAATCAGAGAGGGATACAAAGCATAAGAGACTCTCGTTTTTTAAAGGTTATTTATTTATTTATTTATTTATTTATTTATTTATTTATTTGAGAGAGAAAGTGAGGAGAGAGAAAGTGAGGAGGAGGGAAAGAGAAAACACAAGTTCAGGGAGAAGAGGGAAAGGGAGAAGCAGACTCCCGGCTGAGTAGGGAGCCTGACAATGGGATCATGACCTGAGTCAAAGGCATATGGTTAAGTGACTGACTTTTATGTACCAGGTACATAAAAGACTCAATCATAAACAAAGTGAGGGCTGCTGGAGGGTAGGGGAGGTGAGGAGATGGAGTAACTGGGTGATGGGCATTAAGAAGGGCACGTGATGTAATGAGCACTGTATTATGTGCAACTGATGAATCGCTGAACTCTACCTCTGAAACTAATGATACATTATATGTTAATTGAATTTAACTAAAACATAATTTTAAAAAATGAAAAATGGGGAGAGCCTGGTGGTGGGTACTGGGGACACCTAAAGCGGGGAGCACTGGGTGTGGGGAATGGGGAATGAATCTTGAAACACTGGAAAAAAAAATTTAGTAACAATAAAAAAAAAAAAAAAAAAAAAAAAAAAAAAAAAAAGAAAAATGAAGATAAATTTTTGAAATGCAGTGAATACTTTGTTTTTTTCACCCTATATTTTCTAATATATTCAGGAAATACGGTAACTCGTGTTTTTTTGTTGTTGTTGCTATTGTGATTTGTTGTGTTATCTATATTTCCAGGGCAGTCTCATATATGCCCTGACTTCTATTTGCAGGCAAATGACTTTAAAATGTAGGTTTTCACCTCTTCTTTTTTTGAACTCTTTTATAGAATACTCTGCTTAGATGTCTTACAAAAAAATAAGTTCTTTACATTAACTCTTAACTGCTTCTTTGAGGGGTATTTTATCATTTTTTTCCTTTTCTTTATTTTCAGAGTAAAGCTACATTTAATCCCTTCTTTAAAAGAAAAAACTAAATTCAGTCAATTTTTAAATAAGATCTTTAAAATAATACTTTCCCTTCAAAACCATAATTATAATATTTTAAGTCTTCATATTAATATGTTTTAAAATGCAGCTTCCAAAGCAAACTATATCCAGCCTTATTAATGTTTTTTTCCTTCAACTAACCTCAAATGTGATAAAAATTATTTCTTCATTGTTTCCTACTCAATTGTTTTGTGTAAATCTTTAAATCTTTTTGCTTTATGGTTATTCAGAGATTCAATTAGTTTCTCTAAATATGTTCAAGACCTTACTTCTAGTTATCTACTGCCATCAAAGTGAATCTCTGCCCTTAGGTTTTGTGAATTTTTTTGTGTGTTCTGGTTATATTTTGAAGGGTCAAGAGAATATGACCACTTCTTATCCTTCTGCTGTTACCAGACTGATCCAATCCTCATTTTTACCTGTATTATGTAATAATCTATTAAATTCTCCTTATTTACATCTTTGTTTAATACTGCAGCCAAAGGGCTCTTTTTAAAAATATCAGTCAGGGGGAGCCTGAGTGGCTCAGTCTTTTAAGTGTTAGACTCTTGGTTTTGGCTCAAATCATGATTTCATGGGTTGTGAAATCAAGTCTCCTCATTAGGCTCTCTGCTCAGTTGGGAGTCAGCTTAAAGATTCTCTTCCTCCTCTCCTCTCCCCCACCAAATAACTAAATAAATCTTTTTAAAAAATAAAAATAAAAATGTTAAGTCAGTTTTTGTCCCTGGATTTTTCTCAGGCTCCAAGTAAAAGCCCAAGTTTTTACAACACGCCAAGCCATCTGTCTTCTAAAACTCTTGTTTCTTCACTCCCATTTAGTTACACTGGTCTCTTTGCTAACCTTCAAACACACCAAGCAAATGCCAATCCTAGGGCTTTTGCATTTCTTATTTTCATTGCTTCAAAAGTTCTCTTTGAAGATACCTGCACTGTATCCCTCACCTCATGATTCTGCTCTAATGTCAGCTTCTCAGTGAGACTTTTTATGATGACTTATGAGTACAACTTACTTCTACTCCTACCATGAGCCATAATTCCCTAATCTTTCTCCATAACACTAATCACTTTTGGAAACATCTTGTATTTTCTTTTTTGTTATTGCTGGTTTTCTACTGCTAGTATATAAGCAAAATGAAAGCAAGATCTGTATTAGGTTCTGTCCTATGAATAGGACTTGGTATTTAAGAGATGCTCAATAAACATTTATTGAAAAAATGAAATCTTTCATTTTTTCCTTAAGCCACTTCTACTTGCTAGTAATTTCCCCAAGTTGCTTTCAAGTTTCAAGACCATCAATTTACTTGAAACAAGTGAATTTTACTTTAATATTTATCATTACTACATTACATTTGTATCATCTCTAACATACTTTCTTAAACTACCCAAAATCATGCCAAACCTTCTATTTGCTCTAATAATCCTCATAACTGTCTTCTTTCTAGTATGTTAGAAAACTGATTATGTTTATAATAATAAAAGTTTAGTACAGTACAAAGTTTTATCTTTTTTTTTACTATTACATAATCAAAGAATATGAACTGCATTTATTCCACAGTAACTGGTTACAATGTGATCAAAAGAGATGCAGGATTTCTGGATAGGAATAAAAATTTGAGTGCTCATAAAAATGTGTGATAAAGATGATTAAGAAGCACTGTGTTAATCTCTGTGTCAGTGGTTTTAGGAAAAGAAAAGCCATTATTCTTCACATGCTAATATTCATTATCAGTGCTAGGTTGGTTCAGTGATGTATACAATTTAGAACTCCGCAATTATACTATAAATTTTTTTCAGTATTATAATTCCTACAAGAAAATAACTTTCTTATTTTTCTTCCAATCCTTTTCCTTCTTTGGAATAATCACTTTATAAAATAATTTTCAACATTGTGAATTTTCTTAGGAATGAAACCAATGTCCCAGCAAGAGTCCACTCTTAGGAAGCAGCAGAATGAGACACACTATTACAATTTAGATCCTAAGGATCACCTCTTAAATGTTCCTGTTTACATTTTACTTCCACTTTATATCACTTTAATTTTCTCTAGTCCCTTCCAGAAAAAAATGAATACATAATAAAAATAATTAACATCTGAATAGCATTTTAACATTTTCAAAGCACTTTTACTTATATTGCCTCATTTAACCTTAACAAAACTGTAAATTTAAATAGATATATTCCTATTATCTAGTCAAAAAACATGAAGACCCTCGGATTTCAAATAATACTGATAGTGTCAGACACAACTTCAGCCTGATTCTAGATGTCATTTTCTTCCCTGTCCTATCATTATGCCTAAGGAAGTATAAACAAAAAAATTTTATAAGAATTTTATCGAAATTATTACTGTTTATCTTGATTTTATAAACTATAAAGCCAGAAGAACTAAGAATAAACAAAACTACTGGTTGTAAGTATCTTGTATTACAAATATTGACTTAAAACTTAAAGTCAGGAAATATTCCTAGTAAGAATTATAAAAAAATCAGTTTTAATCAGTATTAACAAACTGACAGAATCCTTGCCAGACTGCTTTCAATGCAAGCATGAATTAATTAAGGTTACTACTGGACTTGAGATTTGAATAATTGAAAATTAAAGGAATATAATGAAGATACACAATCATATTTTCTGGATCAGTAAGTCACAATATATTCATCTAGCAAAGCCACCGGAACTATATTAGAACCTGAAGCAAAAAAATATATATATGCCCCCTATATATTCATACTAAAATGTCCTCCCATAATTTCAGCTATGTGAAAAATGTTAATAAAATGTTCTACATCAACAACAAAAATAAATAGGTATAAAGCCATGCATTGTCCAGTTAGTTCACACACCATTTTTGATTTATGATAAATCCACCTAAGCACCTGGTTCTTTAGAAACCATAGGCTGATGGGGAATGACAGTACTCATCACTGAACAAAAAGGCAGAGTCATAAAACAAACAAAAACAATGATGGGTCTTCTTAAAATTTTTGTATTTTGTTAATCACAGTATTTTCAAAAATTTTTGTGTTATGTTAGTCACCATAATATACATTATTAGTTTCGATACAGTGTTCCAAGATTCAGTGTTTATTTTACATTAATTTAGATTTTTCAAAATATTCATCAAATATTTTACCTTGATTATTGAGAGTTTTGGATATGATGGCCCCCTTAAATCTGGCATTTCATCTTAATCCCAGACCTCTTCCAGGTATATTTTTTTTAAGTATCATTGAAAAAAGATAACTGAAAAGCTATAATTATAGATTGAAATAACCTACCTCAATAACAAAAAAAAATGTATGGTCTGTTACACCATATCATATTAAGTTAATGAGTTCTAGAATCAGACTTCCCAAATCTAAATCTCAACTTCACCACTTATGAAGAGGGTAACTTTAAAGTACTTTATTAGACCTCTCTATGCCTCAGTTTCATTTTCTGTAAAATAAAGCTAACAAAGAAAATCTGTCAGAAAGTTATACAATATATTAACACATAAAGCATCTTGAAGGGTACCTAGTACTGAGTAGGCTCTCAAAGATGATGACTATTATCATATGTATATCAAGTGCTATGAAATTTTATTATTATTACTATTATTATTTTAGTTATCTTCAACATGAGTCTTGAACTCACCACTCTGAGATCAAGACCTGAGCTGGGATCAAGAAACTGGATGCTTAACCAATGAGTCATAAGCACCCCTAAGCTCTATGGAATTTTAAAATAGGAAAAATATATATCACCCTCTTACCAGTTTATTCTAGAGACACACTAAAAAACACTTTGATAATTGGTGCCAACCATATCATCTATCTCTTTTTTAAAAAAATAGCATTTTGTTTTCAAGGATTTATAATAAATATTACCCCTTCCACACACTCCCAAATGGATATTTAAGAATTAGAAGAAGGTTGGGATCATTTTCTTTTTTTTTTTTTAAAGATTTTATTTATTTATTTGACAGAGAGAAACACAGCTAGAGAGGAAACACAAGCAGGGGGAGGGAGAGAGAGAGAAGCAGGCTTCCCGCCAAGCAGGAAGCCCAATGTGGGACTCGATCCCAGGTCTCCGGGACCATGACCTGAGCCGAAGGCAGTTGCTTAACCAACTGAGCCACCCAGGTGCCCTGGGATTATTTTCTTTTTTAGCCCATGCTACATGTAAGGAAATTAAAATGAATTTTTGTGAATGACCACTATAAGCTTAATGTATGAACTCATGAGTATCCATATTGAAAAGTTAGGAGATAATAAAACCAAAAAAGTGCGTACTTCTTTTAACATTTCTTACACTGCAAAATAATAGTTATTTCATGATGTGTATTCTTAACAGCCCTACTTAAGTTTTTAATGTCTCCTTAGTTCCTCATAACACGCCACAATAAAAGGACTCCACATAATAAAGATCCAGCAGTGATTACTTACAGATGGAATTTGAAAAATTTTTCCCTTATGGCCTTAATCTTGTATGCTTATGTCTTTTTTTTTTTTGCTTATGTCTTTAATATATAGGTTCCCATCCACAGTGAAAGTTAACCTTTCATATTTTAGCTTGTTAATATGTTCCTGGAAATGAACTAATTCTTCCCCTGATCAGCACACATATACAACCCTCAGCACTCTATCACTCCACCTTGCTGCTTAATCTTTTCATTCTTCTATCTATACTCCATTTATACTATTTTTTTATATTCTACCCTGATTTTGGAGTGGTAAATATTTATCCCTTTTGACCTAAGTTCTCACTAGATACAAGTGAGAATTATACAATTACCTACTAAACCATGATGATCTTTATAAAACAAACAAATAAAAGTTGTGTTTTATTAATTCCTACCAAAAAACCTTCACAGATACTTTGGGGGGGGGGGGAACAATGTTTTTAATTCCTTAATTTTTTTATGTAGCTTCTTTCTAAATAGCAAATGATCTCTGACGATTAGGTCAACCTTGCACTAAATGAGAGAAGAAAAACTACATGGACAGGCATTCTCTTTGTTTAACTTTATCTGAGCTGCAGTTGCATGGGGAGAGCCTAGGAATATGGTTGGTAATGAGCGCAGGAAGAAGGCAGATCAGGGAGGAATCAAGCGGTAAGTTAATGAGTAAAAAGTGTTATCTGGGTGATAAAAATAGTAGCTATTTAATGAAGATCAAGATTGAAGACCAGTAAAATAGAAAGAAGTAGGTATCAGACTACCACCATACAGGCATGAATAGAATCTAACAAGACAATCCAGTTGAAAGAGTTAGTTCCAAATTCAGAGAATTGAACAAAAGTACTATGAGTTCAAAGGCATGGAAAGCTCAGATAGAGTGCACCCCACAAGAAAAAGTAAGTGCAGATGTTCTTAACTGGAGTTAAGAGAAAATTAGGTCAGATAAGTGGATTCCCTACCATATTTTTGATATATTTTTCAGCCCATCTGCTTCACCTCAGCTTCTTTCGACTGATTTTTTTTTTTTTTACATTAATCACTCTATTTTCTTCACTTTGAGCTTTTGCTCAATTTCAACATTATCTCCTATAGACAAAACTTTCAATTCTAATTTTAGGACCTTTTTTTTTCTTTTTCTTTTTTCTTTCTTTTTTCTTCTTCTTCTTTTTTTTAATTTAGGTGCTTAGATCAACATCACCTGGAGACTCCTTACAAATGCACATTCCAGACCAGATGAATCAGAATATCTGGGGTTAAGGTGCAGCAGTACACTTACTTCACAAACTTTCCAGGTGCTTCTGATGTATGTAAAGCTTTAAGAGCCCTTGCTTTGTCATGCACCATTGAATCAAGTACCTGGTGTTCAAGGCAACAAAATACATTTACCTATGGAGCTCAACTGAAACTGTCTCAGAACTTTATGGAGTGAAGGGGATCTGGAATTTTAAAAAAAAAATGTAATTCTAAATTAGAAAGATGGAAAAGATTAATGAAATGTTAGGATTATTTAAAGCTCATCCTATCTCTTTCCTAGGGTCCAGAGGAGATTTTAGTTAAATAAATTTGAGAGTTGTCAAATAAATTAATGTTATGTACACATTACATAATTATACAGAATATATACATAGTATACTTTTGTTGAAAAAAACAATATTTTAATTCATGTTTTTTTCTCCAGTTTAAAGTTGTAGCTTATTTTAAAAATCTTATATGTTGTTCTCTTTAAATGTTAAGTATTGAGGTATAACCAGGCTTTAGAATTTAAATTACTTTATAATTATGTGCTACCCTTTAATTCTATCTTCAGGATTTAGTTTTATTATATATATACTTTTTCATTATTTTTTTACTACACCTAATTTCGCAAATATTTTCAGTAGCATTCAAAAATGCACTTTAAGAAAAACAATGAGAAAATAAAAATAGAATAACAAGAATATAATTACAAGTAGAAATTAAAACCGAGTAAAGGAAGTGGAACAAAAGAAAGACTGTGGAAAGAGATCACAACACTTATCAGAACACAAAGATAATAGATATTTCAATTACATTGGAAAAAGAAATAGTTCTGACACACAGATAAAGATATGAAATAAAATAAAGTGGGACCCTATAACTCATGCAATATTAAAAAATGCATGCCACAGGAATTAAAGGCTAAAATGTAAAGCCTAAACAATATCAACTGTAGAAGAAATTTAAATTTTCTATAAATGACAGAGAAACTGAAAATACCATTGTTAAAACCAAGAAAGGAAACTAAAGTGATGTAAAAGAGAAGGTGAAAGTATCTCATTATATAAAAATCTAAACTTTTTAAGACAAAAGATATTATGCACAAAATCAATATAAAATCTTAGAAAAATGGTCTAGTAAAAATGGCATTAGTATTGGTAATAAACAACTCTTATTTTTTAATAAAAAAGATAAACAACTGATATGAAAAAAAGAATGTAAAAGCCAGAACAGAATGTAGCATAATGAATAGAGAAGATGAATCACAATGTTGTTTATCTGAAACTAATGTAAAATTATGTGTTAATTATACTCAATTAAAAAATTTAAGTGAATGTAAAAACCAATTCATAGACAAGTGTAACCAAATAGCCAATAAAAATGTGAAAAAAAATGGCAACACACTATTAGGAAACTTTAATTAAAATAACAATGATTTTAACTCTACATATCAAAAAATAAAAGAATCATTAACATTACTGTGAGTTTTTAGAGATGTTTAGGAATACAAAATAGAAATATATGTTTAAACAAATAATAAGCATGCCCTGTTCCACAGTTCCAATTCTTGGGAACTGAAGTATAGGCATCATCACAAGAATGTTTATTGCAGGGGTGCCTGGGTGGCTCAGAGGGTTAAGCCTCTGCCTTGGGCTCAGGGTCCTGGGATCGAGTCCCACATTGGACTCTCTGCTCAGTGCAGAACCTGCTTCCCCTTCTTTCTCTGCCTGCCTCTCTGCCTATTTGTGATCTCTCTCTCTCTGTCAAATTAATAAATAAAATCTGTAAAAAAAAAAGAATATTTATTGCACCATAGTTTATAAAGTGTGTCTCTCAACTGGGAGATTATTTTTAGAAACACTGCAAATACATTAAAAATTTATTAACTCTATAACCATCACCTGGAAATATTTCTGTGAGTTGGTAATTGAGAAAAACAATCTAAAGTATATCAATATCTCAATGTTATAAATTGGCAATAATAAATCCATGTGATCACACATTATGTATATATATCTACACAGCACTGTGTTGACATTTTAGTAAAGTGATAGCTGAAGAGGAAAGGAAGAAGAAATGGTGGAAATAAGACAATTTTTCATTTATTTTTTTTAAATCTTTTTTTTTGTTTTTTTTTAAGATTTTATTTATTTATTTGACAGAGGGATCATGACAAGCAGGCAGAGAGGTAGGCAGAGAGAGGAGGAAGCAGGCTCCCTGCTGAGCAGAGAGCCCAATGTGGGCCTTGATCCCAGGACCCTGAGATCATGACCTGAGCTGAAGGTAGAAATTTTAACCCACTGAGCCATCAAGCCTCCCAAGACAATTTTTTAAATGACAACTTAAAATATATGCCTCTACAAACACAGAATTCATGTTATGATCTCATTTTTATAAACATAAATGTTTCTGAATATAGTATTGCAAAAATACTTGAAGGTCACAAAAGTGTTAATGGTGGTAACATCAAAGTTGTAGAATTTAAGGTAAATATTACTTTATTCCTAATATTTCCATGCAATGTTGGATATTTTTATAGTGAACATGTATTATTTCTACGATTAAAAATCAAAAGTACTTTATATGATCACATAGCAGCAACTACAGCTGAGCTTCAAAAATGACACTGAGGACTTTATTCAAAATTATACACTGCACAAAGCCTGTAATTCTCTTAGCAACACAAAAGCAATGTTAAATACATAACTATATACTGTGCTAAAAAAGAAAAAATAATTGTGTGTGTGTGTGTGTGTGTGTGTGTGTGTGTGTGTGTGTGTGTAGTGGAGATGCAAGTTCCTGACACTGGTTGTTCATGGGAGGCTTCTCTTGGAAATGAACATGTAAGGGCAAATAGAATGGTGAGTAGCCAGCCAGCCTTAAAAATTGTGACAAGAATATTTGAGAAATAACTATCCAAATAGAAGCAAGTGCATGTAAAGATCAGAAATCCTAAGGAAGAAAAGAAGCTGACTTCTTTTCTCTGAGATTGAGGTAGTCAGAAGAAAATGAGAAGGGCTGGACTTTGAGAAGAATGGATGGGCAGGGCCAGATTCTTCAGGCTATTTGAGGATTTGTTAAGGAGTTTAAGATTTTAGTAGAAGAGAAACAGTAAATCAATAAATGCATTTAACTGGAGAAGCAATGAAATTCAGTTTGTGTTTTGAAAAGGACATTCCAGCAGCTATGTTAGTATCAAACTAAAAGGCAGAAGTAATGGACACCAGGAACTTGCAAAGGATGCTATTAACAGTGTCTAGGTGAGATGGCATCATTGTGAATGGAATGAAGCAGACAAACCCAATATTTTAGAGATAAGCCTGAAAAGGGTTACTGATATTGGGGTATAAAAGGGAATAGTAAGTATCAAGTATTATGCCCGGGTTTGTCACTCAATGGATCCTGGTCTTATTTACTGAGACAGAGAAAGAGAGAGAGGGAGGGAGAAAAATGGAAAAGAAACAGCTTTAGAATCATTGGGAGTAGGGGGGTGGGCAGTAGAAATCAAGAGTTCTATTTTGGATATGGTAAGTCGGAGATGTCTATAAGGCCTTCAAAGAAACAATTCCATACGTGGATGTAGATCTAGCTCAGAAAAAAAAAAGTTGTGGGTTATTTGTTTTTGTAATCTCATGATGGCTGGAAACTGTATTTTGTTTCATAGTCCATGACCCTTTACTTAGAAATTTCATTGTAAGTAGTTATATTCAGGAAATTAAAAACATGGACAAAACTCATTTACAATAATTTTACCATATATTATAGCAAAGAAACAATAGGGAACAAACATAAATAAAAAATTAGCAATATTACAAAGAAAGGTCAGACAGGATTTGGTGACTTAGGAGAAAGGAGTTAAGAATGAGACCTAGAAAAGATGCGTGGTATGATTGCGATCATTTTTAAATTGTTGAGGCTGTTTTGTGGACTAATGTGTGATCTCTCTTAGAGAATGCTCTGTGTGTGTGCCCGTGAAAGGACTGTGTATTCTGCGTTTTATGATTATGATGGAATGTTATGAATATATCTGTTAAAATGCACCTGGCCCATTCTGTCATTCAAAGCCACTGTTTTCTGTTCAAATGATCTACTCATCATTATAAGAGGGGTGTTGGGAAAAAATCTGGAAAGACTATGAAGACATGGAGGCTAAATAATATGCTGCTAAACAATGAATGGATTGACCAAGAAATAAAATAAGAAATAAAAAAGTACATGGAAATAAACAAAAATGAAAACACAAAGGTCCAAAACCTTTGGAATACAGCAAAAGTTGTTCTAAGAAGGAAATTTATAATAATACAGGCCTACCTCAAGAAGCAAGAAAAATCTCAAATAAACAACCTAATCTTATACTTAAAACAGCTAGAAAAATAAAAACAAGCAAAATTCAAAACCAGTAGAAGGAAGGAAATGGTAAAAAGTAGAGCAGAAATAAATGATATAGAAATTAAAAAAGAAAAACACAGTACAACAAATCAATGAAACCAGGATCCAGTTCTTTGAAAAGATCAACAAAATTGATAAACCTCTGGCCAGACTTATTGAGAGAGGGAGAGAGAGAAAGAGAGTGACTCAAATCAACAAAATCACCAATGAAAGAGGAGAAAAAACAACCAAGGCTACAGAAATACAAACAATTGTAAGAGAATATTATGAAAAACTATTTGCCAACAAATTAGACAACCTAGAGGAAATGGATAAATTCCTAGACACATATAGCCTACCAAGACTGAAGCAGGAAGAAATAGAAAATTTGTACAAACTGATTACCAGCAAGGAGATTGGATCATAATCAAAAAACTCTCAACAAAACAAAGTCCAGGATCAGACAGCTTCATAGGAAATTCTACCTAACTTTTTAAAGAAGAGTTAGTAACCACTCCACTCAAACTACTCCAGAAGTAGAAGGAAAACCCAAATTCATTCTGAAGTGAGTATCACCCTAATACCAAAACCAGATAAAGACACATAAAAAAGAGAACTCAAGCCAATATCTCTGATGAATATAGATGCAAAAATCCTCAACAAAATATCAGCAAGTCAAATTTAACAATACATTAAAAAAAATCATTCACTACAATTATATGGGATTTATTCCTGGCATGCAAGGGTAGTTCAAAAATTGCAAATCAATCACTATGATATATCACATCAATAAGAGAAAGGATAAAAACCACAAGTTTGTCTCAATAGATGCAGAAAAAGCGTTTAACAAAGCACATCTGTGCATAAAAAAGCCCTCAACAAAGTGGGATTAGAAGGACTATACCTCAACATAATAAAGGCTATATATGAAAACCCCTTAAGAAATACCATACTCAATAGGGAAAACTGAGAGCTTACCTCCCTAAGGTGAGGAACAAGACAGGGATGAACACCTTCACCACTTTTTATTTTTTTTATTTAAATTCAATTAGCCAACATAAAGCATATCATTAGTTTCAGATGTAGTGTTCAATTATTTATCAGTTGTGTATAGCACCCTCTCATCACTTTTATTTAATATAGTACTGAAAGTCCTAGCCACAGAAATTAGACAACAAAAAAAATAAAAAGTATCTAAATTGGTAAGGAATAAATAACACTTTCATTATTTGTAGATGACATTATACTATATAAGTGAAATCCTAAAGACTCCACCAAAAAAACTACTGGAATTGATAAATGAATTCAGTGAAGTTACAGAATACAAAACCAATGTGTAGAAATCTGTTGCATTCTATATACTAATAATGAAGCAGTAGAAATAGAAATTTAAAAAACAATCCAACTTACAAAAGCACCAAAAATGATAAGATACCTAGGAATAAACATAACAAAAGAGGTAAGAGGCCTTTATTCTGAAAACTATAAAACACTGATGAAAGAAATTGAAGATGACATAAAGAAACAGAAAGATATTCCATGCTCATGGATTGGAAGAATAAATATTGTTAAAATGTCTATACTACCCAAAGCAATCTAGAGATTTAATGTAATCCCTTTCAAAATACTAACAGCATTGTTCACAGAGTTAGAACAAACAACCCTAAAATTTGTGCCACAAAGGACCCCAGATAGCCAAAGCAATTTTGAAAAAGAAAAGCAAAGCTAAAGGGATCACAATTCCAGACTCAAGTTATATTACAAAGCTTTAGTGATCAAGATAGTATGGTAATAAAAAGAGGAGGAAAAAAAAGATAGTATGGTACTGGCACAAAAATAGACACACAGATCAATAGAACAAAATAGAAAACCCAGAAATTAAACGCATCATTATGTGGCCAATTAATCTTTGACAAAGATATGAATAGACATTTCTCCAAGGAAGACATCCAGATGGCAAATAGGCATGTGAAAAGATGCTCAACATCACTCATCATCAGGAAAATGCAAATCAAAACTACAGTGAGATATCACTTCACACTGTCAGAATGGCTAAAACGAATAGCACAGGAAACAACAGGGCTTGGTAAGGATGTGGAGAAAAAGGAACCCTCTTGCATTGTTGATGTGAACGCAAACTGGTGCAGCCACTCTGGAAAACAGTATGAAGGTTCTTCAAAAAGTTAAAAATAGAACTGCTCTATGATCCAGTAATCACACTATTAGGAATTTTCCCCCAAAACACAAAACACTAATTCAACAGAATACATGTATTCCTGTGTTTATAGCAGCATTACCTACAACACTGATATGAAAATAGCCCAACTGCTCATTGAGAGATAAATGATAATGAAGATGTGGTGTGTGTGTCTGTGTGTGTGTATATTCATATATATAGAATTCATATATATGGGATATTATTCAGCCATAGAAAAGAGTGAAATCAGGCCATTTACAATAACATAGATGGAACTAAAGAATATAATAACAAGCAAAATAAGTCAGAGAAGGAAAATACCACATGATCTCACTCATATGTGGAATTTAAGAAATAAAATGAGCAAAGGAAGAAAAAGAGAGAGGGAGAGACAAACCAAGAAACAGACTCTTAACTATAGAGAATAAACTGATGGTTACCAAAGGAGAGGGGAGTGGGGAGATGGTCGTAATAAGCAATAGGAATTAAGGTATGCTTGTGATGAGTACAGAGTGCTGTATGGAATTGCTGAATCACTAGACTGTATATCTGAAACTAATATAACACTGTATGGTAACTATACTAGAATTAAAATTAAAACCACTTTAACCCCTCTCCCCAAAATCAAATAAATGTATCAATGAAAGAATGAATGTGACTTAGATACCTTAGATACAACCTGGGTAAGTAGTACCTTGCATGGGATAGTTATTCAGAAAGCTTAATAGAAACACGAGGAATGTTTTTATATGTTGATATTGAAGTCATGGTGAAAACTGTACAAGGAGATTTGAAATTGTGTGGAACTGCTATGAATCAAGATTAAAAATTTGAGAAAGATGCTGAAATTATGAAATATCAGAATGTTTTAATTTCTAGGTCTGCAACAAACTGGTATAAATTTGTTATATTAAACTCTTCTAAATAATTTCTAAATTTCCTTGCAACCTTAACATACTCAATATTAAGCATGAAAAAATCAGTTGAGGATATTTTTGAGTCTCTGCAATTCAGGTCAGTGTTGAAGGATTTTGCTTATTATTTCCATGGTATGTGTGTTTTTCTTTGTTTCCTTTTGTGGAATAACCCTTTCAGCTTAGACTCAGAACAGAAAATTCTTTTTTCTGATGAAATTAATCAATAGATCCTTGTCCTTTACTATATGCTATGCAGTATGACAGAAAAATGCAAAGTACTATATTCACCACAGGATATTGCTCAGTTCAACTAGAAAGACTGTGAGCTATAAATTTCTGAAGATATTATTGAATGGTTATATAATATATCTGAAGATATTATTGAATGGTTGTATAATATATCTATTAATTATCATAATGAAGACTTGAATAGACATATAAGTAAATAGTAGATAATAATTTCATTTTTTAATTCTAAAAGTGAGGAAATTTTAATAAAATATAATGACAAAATGCTTGTCTCTTGATTCTGAAGATAGAACATCTTTTAGATGATTTAGAATAATAAGTCATTTTTATACCATAATTCCCTTTAAGAGTATCATCTTAAAAACAAAAGAAAGGTTATTAATAAAAATTAATTTCACATTTATTAGCTGAGTATACCTTTAAATATTTCCTTTTTTAAAAGATTTTATTTACTTGACAGAGACAGTGAGAGAGGGGACACAAGCAGGAGGAGGGGGAGAGAGAAAAGCAGGTTCTCCACTGAGCAGGGATCCTGATGCAGGGCTTGATACAAGGACCCTGGGATCACGACCTGTGTCAAAGGCAGACACTTAACGACTGAGCCACCCAGGTGCCCTACCTTTAAATATTTCTCATCAATAAAACATATGCCTCTTATTAAATCCAAAATCTTCTTAGTTTTTATCAGTCTGTGATGAACAAGAAAAAAATTTAGACTAAAATAATCAGTAGCATTATTTTAAATTTAAAAATTTTTATGCTAGTGAACTTTTCTCAGTGTTAAGTGGACACACAAAGCATTAACTTTCCAAAATAAAATATGAAAGCAGCAAGATAGAAATCTAACAGTGACTGAATACAATTTCACTATCATAAACCTCTTGCAAATTTCATTTCATGAAATAGCATTACAATTTATAATCCTTTCTTCACATTTCCTATTTAAAAAAAAAAAAACAGACCTCTCAGAATTATTGTTCAGGTTTTAGAAAAGCTCTTCTACATTTTGTTGCATTTTTTCTGATTTTAAATTTCTATTTCATGCAGATACAGGCCAAAAAAATGAGTCTAACACTGTTTTACAAAGGCCTTACAATGTGTTTGAATACTTTCAGCATCTCTGGACCAACTCCATGAAGAAGCCCTGCCCAGAGCAATTCTTCCACACCAAGACCTAACTAACAAGTTTGAAATTGTTTTGCAATATTATGAAACAGTGCTATTGTTACATTTTTGCCTTTAAATCTTATGTTTTAGAACTTTAAAGTGTCCTGAATAACTAAGAAAATTTGTACTGTTTTAATATAGTGCACCTTGTTTTCTTCTATATTTAGAAGTGGATATGTACTTATGTTTGTGAGTTACTCAGTAAAGCATTTCTGACAAAATACATTCTCTGAAAAAGTTATATTGAGTGCTTTGGAAATTGAGTTAGAACTTACAGGGAGTTAATCCAACCTAAAAGATAGCTTATCAAATTTAGCGTTTTGAACGATTTAACATTCTCTAGTTTTACTTATTTTGAAATTCTAGACTGTTTTTTATGTGAATCCAGTTGCTATTTCACCTAATAATTTTTCTGTCCCAATTCTCTGTTTTTCTTAAACAAATAGGTCCTACATATTTTATCATTTTGTTAGTCCTTTTTGATACTCTTCAACTTTGTATTGTCAGCAAGAAGTATAGGAGAGATTGGCATTGCCTTTCACCATCAGCCTCCCCTTCACACCTTTAGAAATAGAATCCCCTGCAAGTTTTAGCTATGCAGTAGCTCCCTCCCTTGCACTTGGTTGTGTCTGTGGGCTTAACTTCTTGTTAATACATCGTGAATGAAGGTGATTTCACATGCATAAAGGGGAAATTGTTTTCCCTCCACTTCCACACTTTTTTCCTTGCAGCCTAGAAAATGTATGTGGAGGTGACCTACCTTTATCCACTAACACAAAGACAACATCCCAGGAGATGACAGAGTAACATGATGAAAGCAAATTTAGTCCTTGAATATATTGCTAAAACAGAGGCTCCCACCAGCCCAAACATCTCCAGTTTGTCATACAAGTGAGAAATAAAGCTCTAGATTATTTAAGTCACTCTATTTTAGGATCTGTTACCGTGGCTAAGCCAGTTCCCTAAAACAAGACATTTGAGTCATAGGAAATACACCCTATGATAGTCCAGTCATTAAATGCTGCTCTCCATTCTAAAATATCCTGGATTTTGTAATTATCATAGGTCATTGTGTCTGGTTATAAAATCCTGATTAAAAAATAAGTTTAAATGAAGTGTCATCTAGTTCAAGAAACTTCCTATCCCTTACTTGTTCAAGACCCAGAGCCCTACTCTATTAGGCATAGATTCCTTTACAGATTTATATTCTGACTCAAAGCAGTTTCTTTAAAGACTGTTGAGCAGAATATGAAATTCTTAATTCAAAAATATCCTATTGTTTTAAAGGTTCACAGGACTGTTCTAGAAGAAAATATTGATGATTCAAGGGCTTAATCAATTTTGACTTTCATGTTTAATGTCACTCTTACGAATAAGGTTATAGAGAATATCCGTATACTTCTTTTTTCAGTATTTGATTTTTAGATGGTGTTGATGAACACTGTTTAATGATAAAATTGGTATTAGAAGCTAGAACTGAAAAAATATTGTAAAAGGCTCCTCTTGTTTTTCCATCCTTCTGTTATTTACACCTATGAAAGATGAAATATATTTATATATTTTAATAATATATTACAGAAAAATATGAATTTGAGTAAAATTAAAATTCTTAAGGGTTTGTTCTTATAGGTAGGAAAAGGTTTTTTACAATATTATTTGCACAAAAATAGCTTGGGAGTACAGAAACGCTTCAAAATGACAAAAATTAATCACCTTGCAGATATTTTCAATGCAGCTTACTGGATAATTTACACACAAGAAAACATGTATATGTACATGTCTAGAGAGGACATATTCTCTGGTCTTAAACATCAGATGTGTAGTCTTGTCTTAAAGGAAAACCACACTGCTCATTTTTTTTTTTATTTTTTTCTCTGTAGTTCCATAAATCCTTATATATTTGATACTATTTTAGTAGGTACCTACAACTTTAGAACTACATTATCTTCCTGATGAGTTAAAATTTTTATCATTACATAAAATCTTTATAATAGTTGTTGCCTTGTAGTCTATTTTGTCTAAAATTGCAGCAGCTTTCCTTCAGTTAGTATTTGCCTGATATATCTTATTTTTTTTTAACAAAATGCTAATTTATTTAAAAATCAATTCACTTAGCACAAAGCACAAAAAGTAAAACAATTGCAACTGTAGCTATAAGCTTTGAAATACTTTCATGCCATAAGAAGCCCTCACAATCACAAAGATATAAACCACTGAAGTTCATCTACTGCATTTTACCGCTTTGGCAATCCTGAAAAATGAAGTAAGTTCAAATTGATATGTTCTTAGTAAAACTATTGTTTCAAATACTTTCTCTATTCCTCAAATAGAAGTTAGATATTGACCTTTCTCAAGTGAAGGAATCTCATCCCACAGCATGGGTTCCTGATTCTGCCAGGCATCTCAAATTCACTGAAGCTGCTGCCACTTAGAAGCACCTGAGTTTCTGACTTTTAAGATGGGAGGGTGTAGATGCCATCATTCTTAGGGATATTGGCCTCATCCTTGAACAAATGGGTTAGGGTGGGAGTATATATCATCAAAATTGAGGATAACTGGTATAGCTACGTACTCTGATGGAAAGGTGGCCCAGCATCGATTAAATCACTTATTACCAAATGAGTGACAGACATACTGTCTTCTTCCCAAGGTCCCAGAAGGAAACAGGGCCACACAGTCTATCTGGTTTATTTATGATGAAGATACCATTTAGTATGCCCTGTGCTTTGTTTATTCTCACTGGGACTTATCAAAAATAAAAACTAGCTTGTGGATTGTATAGATATGAACATTTAAAACACGTATTTTACTAGTTGTTTCACATTATAATTTCCTACCTAAAGATTTTAATTAGCTTCTAGGCCAAGAAACACACAAAGGAATATGATCACACTGTACTCTAAACTTTGTTTTAGGAGATAATGGATTGTACCTTCATAGCGGTCAGATTCTTTTTTTTTAATATTTCAGAATAAATTTTATTCCGTTTTTTAAACATTTCTTCAGCTTTCAGATATAATTGACATATAACTGCATAATTTTAATGGGTACAATTTAATGACTTGATGTATATATATATTACAAAATGATTACAACAATAAGGTTAGTTAATATATGCATTGTCTCAGGGCACCTGACTCATGATTGGGGCTCAGGCCCTCATCTCAGGGTCATGAGATCAAACCTCATGTCATCTTCCGAACCCAGTGGGAGTCTGCTTAAGACTCTATCTCCCTCCACCTTTTGCCTCCATGTGCACTTTCTCTCTCTCTCAAACAAAGAAATCTTTATATATGTATTTATATATAATATATATTATATATAAATATATAAATGTATACATTTATATATACATTTATATATAAATAAATATATATATATATTTATTGTCTCATACAGTGCTTTTAGAAATGAGAACTTTGAAGTCCTATTTTTTTAGCAGATTTCAAATATACAATACAGTATTTTTAATTATAGTTACCACACTGTGCATTACACACCCAGAACTTACTCATCTTATAACTGGACCAGCATCACCCATTACTCTGTACCTGACAACCACCAATATGTGTTCCTATGAGTTTGGTTTTTTACATTTTATTTATTTATTTACTTACTTACTTACTCATATTTTTAATTTGAGTATAGTTGACACATAGTGCTACATTAGTTTCAGGTGTACAGTATAATGATTCAACAACTCTGTATGTTATGCTATGTTCATCACAAGTGTAGCAACCATCTGTCACCATATACTACTATTATAACACCATTAACTATATTCCCTACACCTTTTACTTCTACAGCTTACTCATCTGGAAGCCTGTATTTCCACTTCCCACTTCCCTACCCCCATTTTATTCATCCTTTTACCCACCTCCCCTCTGGCAACCATCAGTTTGTTCTCTGTATTTATAGCTCTGATTCTGTTTTTTGTTTGTGTATTCATTTTTTTTAGATTCCACATATAAGTGAAATCATGTGGCATTTGTCTTTCTCAGTCTAACTTATTTTCTTAGAATAATAGCCTCTAGGTTCAAACATGTTGTTGCAACTGGCAAGGTATTGTTTTTGTTTTTGTTTTTGTTTTTATGGCTGCATAATATCCCACTATACATATGCCGCATTATATGTATATAGACATATATACCATAACTTCCCTATCCATTCATCTGTCAATGGACACCTGGATAAATATAGGGGTGCATATATCTCTTCAAATTAGTGTTTTTTTTCCACCTTTGGTTAAATACCCAGAATAATTGCATTATATGGTATTTCTATTTTTAATTTAGGAGGAACAACCATACTGTTTTCCACAGTGTCTGCAGCAATTTACATTCCCACCAACAGTGCACATGGATTTCTTTTTCTCCATGTCCTCACCAACACTTGTTATTTCTGGTCTTTTTAACTTTTATTCATTCCAACAGGTGTAAGGTGATATCTCATTATGGTTTGATTTGCATTTCCCTATTGATGAGTGATGTTCAGCATCTTTACATGTGCCTGTTGGCCATCTATATGTATGCCTTTGAAAAAATGTCTATTCAGGTCCTCTGCCTGTTTTTAAAAATATTATTTATTTATTATTTGAGAGAGAGAAAGAGATAGTGAGAGAGAACATGAGCGGGGAGAAGAAGGAGAAGCAAGCTCCCTGAGAACAGGGAATCATGACCCAAGCCAAAGGTGGATGCTTAACGGAACCACCCAGGCACCCACTTCTGCCTATTTTTAAATCAGGTTACTTTTGTGTGAAGTTGTATAAATTCTTTATATATTTTAGATACTAACCCCTTATTGAATATATCATTTGAAAATATCTTCTCTCAATCAGAGAGTAGATTGCATTTTGGTTTTTAAAATGGTTTCCTTTACAGTGTAAAACTTTTTATTTTCAGGTAGTCCCAATAATTTATTTTTGCTCTTGTTTTCCTTGACTAAGGAGACCTATCTAGAAAAATGTTACCATGGCCAATGTCAAAGAAATTATTGCACATGTTCTCTTCGAGGAGTTTTATGTTTTCATGTCTGCCTGGTATATCTTTTTTTTCTTATATTCTGTGGGCTGTCTTCATTTTCTTGGTAGTGTTCTACAAAACACAAAAGTTTTAAATGTTGATAAAGTCCAATTTATCTTTTTTTCTTTTTGTTACTTTTGCTTGCATCATATCTAAAAATCCATTGTCAAATCCAAAGTTATGATGATTGATTCCTATGTTCCCATGTTTTCTCTCCTAAGAAGTATTACTTCTTACCTTTAAGCATTTGAACCATTTGAATTATTTATTTATTTTCATATAAGTAAGGGTTTCACTTCATTCTTTTACATATGTCTCTCCAGTTGTCCCAACACCATTTGCTAAAATTTATAGTATTTTTGAGTGTATTTCTTTGTATGGGTTTTTTTTTTAGTGGTTGCTCTGTGAATTATGTTACATGTACAAAATTTGTCAAAAGCCTACTGGGGGTCAACATTTTACAAGTTTAAGCGAAGAACAGAAACTCTATCTCTTTCTATTTCCTCTATCCTCCTCCATTTATAATTGTCTTAAATGCTTCCTGTGTATGCATTTAGAATCATATTTGAGAGCATCATAATTTTTGTTTCAACCATGAAACATAATTGAATACTCAGGAGGAGGAGGAAAATCTACTCACATTTTTGCTATTTCTGTCACTTCCCTCTTTCTGGATTTTCCAAGATTCTTTCTTGTGACATTGCCTATGTTTAGAGAACTGTCTTTAGCCATTTCCTCCTCTAGTATAGATCTGCTAGTGACGGATTCTCTTGGTGTTCTTCATCTGAGAATGTCTTGATTCCTGCTTCATTCTTGAAGGATATTTTGAATTGATAGTTCTCTTTCAGCCCTTAAAAATTATTGTGCCACTTTATTTGAGCTCCATGTTCTCTTTGTCTTTTATCTGATTGTTTGTTATTTTTTTAAATTAACACATAATATATTATTTGCTTCAGGGGTACATGTCTGTGAATCAGTCTTACACAACCCATTGCACTCACCATAGCACATACCCCCACCAATGTCCATAACCCAGCCACCCTATCCTTCCTCTCTAACCCCCCGCAACCCTCAGTTTGTTTCCTGAGATTAAGAGTCTCTGAGGTTTGTCTTCCTCCCTGATCCCATCTTGTTTCAATTTTTCCCTTCCTACCTCCAATGACCCCCTGCCCTGCCTCTCAGATTCCTTATATAGGACAGATCATATGATAATTTCCTTTCTCTGATTGACTTACTTCACTCAGCATAATACCTTCCAGTTCCATCCACGTCATTGCAAATGGCAGGATTTCATTCTTTTTGATGGATGCATAGTATTCCATTGTGTATATAAATCACATCTTCTTTATCCATTCATCTATTGATGGTTATTTAGGTTCTTTCTATAGTTTGGCTACTGTGGACATTGTTGCTGTAAACAGTTGGGTACATGTGCCCCTTTGGATCACTACATTTGTGTCTTTTGGGTAAATACCCAGTAGTATGATTGCTGGGTTGTAGGGTAGCTCTATTTTCAACTTTTGGAGGAACTTCCATACTGTTTCCAGAGTGGCTGCACCAGCTTGCATTCCCACCAACAGTGTAGGAGTGTTTCCCTTTCTCTGCATCCTCACCAATATCTGTCATTTCCTGACTTGTTAATTTTAGCCATTCTGACTGGTGTGAGGTGGTATCTCACTGTGGCTTTGATTTGTATTTCCCTGATGCTGAGTGATGTTGTCTTTTAGTTCATTTTCTAATTTGCCTTTTTACATTACTATTAGCTTAACCTTTTTATAATAGATTTATTAGTGCATTTTTTGTGAATTTACTTGTGAATCATGATTTAACCTTTTGATCCCTTCATCCATTTGCTTCATCCCACCCCCTGTCTTTGATAACTGCCGATCTGTTCTCTGTATCTTTGAACTCATTTTTTGTTTTTGTTTTGTTTTTTAATCTACACATGAGAAAGATCATACAGTATTTGCCTTTCTCTGTCTGACTTATTTCACTTAGCATGCTACTTTCTTGATCCTCATGCAAAGACAAGAGTTCTTTTGTTGATGTTTGTATTGGGATTCATATATGGTTGCTTTTTCAATATTAAAAATATAAGCATTTACTTTTAATTGTAAATGCTGTTATGTCATTAGTTGGAATAAAGGTATCCCAGTGCAGTGCCTTGTTCAGAGGAGACCCTTAACAGCCAGAAATAAGTATACAAATAATTTAGGAAGCAGAAATACAAGGCTAAGAGCTGGGGCACAGGCACAGCCTTGATGTTTTCAGAAGATGGATCAAGAGCCTTGAGTTGATGATAAAAAGTGCTGTTCAGATAACAGCAGAAACTGTGTCTAGAAGAACAATGATGGCCAGCTGAAAGGCTAGTCACACAACATCATCACTTCAAATGCAGGACAAAGATTTTTCATGTCTCTGAGAAGGCAGACATGGAAGTGAGAGTTCCTTTATTTCTATTCTCTCCCTGCTCCATAAAACTACAAAAACAGAAAAGCCACAGCCAAAAGCTCTGCCCCCCACTGTACCATGTTGTATTTCATCAATTATGACTTCACTGCTTTAATTCTACTTCCTATAGAAACTAGAAGAATAATTTCTGAATCAATTTCCCATTTCTTTTATATCTCATGAAAATTCCTAAAAATTATATGATGGGTTTTTATGTACAGTGTTATGATTAAACTAAAAGAATATTCTTCTGACTCATTTAAATCAACAACAGCAACTGGCACTTGTAGAATATATCTTGAAGGATTATGTGCTGGCAAAGATTAGAGCAGGCACTAATAGAACCTGATTCTATACTTATTTGAAATTCAACACTAACCTTTCAAATTTAATGCAAATAAACATCCACTGAATGGCAACAAGTGAGATGATACACTAAGATTCTACTATAAAACTAAGGGTTTGGCAGCTTGTTAACTACAAAAGAACAAAAAAGGTTACTAGAAACTAAAAAAAGATTGAAATAAGTAATGGATGCCATAAGCCCTTCTCAAATTATGTAAAAACAGATTTATAGCTTGATCCTGCCAAATGATAACTGGCAGACTATTAAATTGCTTGGAAAATGAGATATGTTATTTTCTGCATAATGTCACTTGCATAACAATGAAAAGTGATTGCTAAGAAATGGTTCTGCTTTAGTTCTTGCTCACTCTCTTTTACTCCAGAAATATGTACTTAATGTAAACTCTTGGATTTATATCATGCTCACAATCTTTATGTAGTACTGAGAAGCACTAGACTCAAAGTAAAAGTATTTAAATACAGTACCAGAGAATCCATTAACTTTGCTGTATGATCACAGACCACTCTGTGTCTGGAAAGATCCCCAATTCTCCAATTTATATAAAGAATGAGCATAGCTTACTGTTCAGCATAAACTTCACTGGATGAAAATCAAGCTTTTGTTACATTTCCTATGATATCTTTTATTCTTATTTTTATTTTTTAAAATTTATTTTTTAGTGTTCCAAGACTCATTGTTTATGCCCTAAACCCAGTGCTCCATGCAATACGTGCCCTCAGAACCCACCGCCAGGTTCTTACATCCCCCACCCTCTTCCCTCCAAGACCCTCAGTTTGTTTCTGAGTCCAAAGTCTCTCGTGTTTCGTTTCTCTCCCTGAATTACCCTACTTTCCATTTCCTTTCCTTCTCCTACTGTCCTCTATTACCCATTATGCACAGCAAGTAAGTGAAACCATGTGATAATTGACTTTCTCTACTTGGCTAATTTCACTCAGCAAAATCTCTTCCAATCAAGTCCATGTTGATACAAAAGTTTTATATTCATCCTTTCTGATGGAGGTGTAATATTCCATTGTATATATGTACCACATCTTCTTTTTTGTTTTTTTAAAGATTTTACTTATTTATTTGACAGAGAGAGAGAGAGATCAAAAGTAGGCATAGAGGCAGGCAGAAAGAGTAGAGGAAACAGGCTCCCTGCAGAGAAGAGAGCCCGAAGCGGGCCTCGATCCCAGGACCCTGCAATCATGACCTGGACTGAAGGCAGAGGCTTTAACACACTGAGCCATCCAGGCGCACCTGTACCATATCTTCTTTATCCATTTATCTGTTGAAGAACACCTTGGCTCTTACCAAAGGCTGGCAATTGTGGCCATTGCTGCTATGAACATTGGGGTACATATGGCCCTTCTTTTCACTACATCTGTATCTTTGAGGTAAATACCCAGTAGTACAATTGCAGGGTCATAGGGTAGCTCTATTTTTAATTTCTTAAGGAATCTCCACACTATTTTCCAAAGTGGCTACACCAACTTGCATTCCCACCAACAGTGTAAGAAGGTTCCCCTTTCTCTGCAGCCTCTCCAACACTTGTTGTTTCCTGTCTTGTTAATTTTGGCCATTCTGACTGGTGTAAGATGATATCTCAGTGTGGTTTTGATTTGAATTTCCCTGATAGCTAGTGATGCTGAACATTTTTTCATGTGTCTGTTAGCCATTTGTATATCTTCTATGGAGAAGTACCTCTTCATGTCTCCTGCCTATTTTTTGAGTGTTCATCTTCTTTTTGGATGTTGAGTTTGAGCAGTTATTTATATATCTTGGATATCAGTCCTTTGTCTGTAGTGTCAGTTGGAAATATATTCTCCCATTCCATGGGTGGCCTCGTTGTTTGTTGATTGTTTCCTTTGCTGTACAGAAGCTTTTTATTTTGATGAAGTCCCAAAAGTTCATTTTTGCTGTTGTCTCCTTTGCCTTTGGAGACGTGTCTTGAAAGAAGATGCTGTGGCCGATGTCAAAGAGGTTACTGCCTATGTTCTTTTCCAGGATTTTGATGGATTTCTGACTCACACTGAGGTCTTTCCTTCATTTAGAATTTGCCTTTGTGTGTGGTATAAGAGAATGGTCTAGATTCATTCTTCTATATGTAGCTGTCCAATTTTCCCAGCACCATTTATTGAAGAGACTGTCTTTTTTCCACTGGATATTTTCTCTTGCTTTGTTGAAGATGATTTGACCTTAGATTTGTGGATCCGTATCTGGACTCTCTACTCTGTTCCATTGGTCTAGGTGTCTGTTTTTGTGCCAGTACCATGCTGTCTTGGTGATCGCAGCTTTGTAATAAACCCTGAAATCACGTAATGTGATGCCCCCAGCGTTGTTTTTCTTCTTCAACAATTCCTTAGTGATTTGGGGTCTTTTTTGGTTCCATATAAATTTCAGGATTGTTTACTCCAACACTTTAAAAAATGTTGGTGGAATTTGGGTCGGGATGGCATTGAAAGTATAGATTGCTCTAGGCAGTATAGACATTTTAACAATGTTTATTCTTCCGATCCATGAGCATGGAATGCTCTTCCATCCTTTTGTGTCATCTTCAATTTCTTTCATGAGTGTTCTGTAGTTCCTTGAAGAAAAATCCTTAACTTTTTTGGTAGGTTTATTCCTAGGTATCTTATGGTTTTTGGCACTACAGTAAATGGAACTGATTCTCTGATTTCCCTTTCTATATTTTCACTGTTAGTGTATAAGAACGCAATTGATTTCTGTGCCTTGATTTGTATCCTGCCACATTACTGAATTGTTGTATGAATTCTAGTAGGTTGGGGGTAGAATCTTTTGGGTTTTCCACATAAAGTATCATGTTATCTGCAAAGAGATAGAGTTTTACTTCTTTGCAAAGTTGAATACCTTTTATTTCTTTCTGTTGTTTGATTGCTGTTGCTAATACTTCTAACACTATGTTGAACAGTAGTGGTGAGAGTGGGCATCCTTGTCTTGTTCCTGATCTCAGAGGGAAGGCTGTCAGTTTTTCCTCATTGAGAATGATATTCGCTGGGGGTTTTTCATAGGTAGATTTTATGAGGTTGAGAAATGTTCCCTTTATCCCTATACTTTGAAGAGTTTTGATCAGGAACGGATGTTGTATTTTGTCAAATGCCTTTTCTGCATCAATTGAGAGTACCAAGTGGTTCTTCTCTCTTCTCTTATTGATTTGTTCTATCACGTTGATTGATTTGCGAGTGTTGAACCACCTTTGCATCCCTGAGATAAATCCCACCTGATCATGGTGGATAGTCTTTTAATGTATTGTTGGCTCCTGTTAGCAAGGATCTTGTTAAGAATCTTGGCATCCATATTCATCAGAGATATTGGTCTGAAATTCTCCTTTTTGATGGGTTCTTTGGTTTGGGGATTAGCGTAATGCTGGCTTCATAGAAAGAGTCTGGAAGTTTTCCTTCTGTTTCAATTTTTTTGAAAGAACTTCAGGAGAATAGGTGATATTTCTTCTTTGAATGTTTGGTAGCATTCCCCAGGAATTCCGCCCGATCCTGGGCTCTTGATTTTTGGGAGGATTTGATCATTGCTTCAATCTTGTTCCTAGATATTGGTCTAGTCAGATTGTCAATTTCTTCCTGTTTCAGTCTTGGAAGTTTATAGGTTTTCAGTAATACATCCATATCTTCTAGGTTGTTAAACTTATTGGCATGTAACTGTTGATAGTAATTTCTGATGATTGTTTCTATTTTCTTGGTGTTAGTCATGATCTCTCCCCTTTCATTCATAATTTTATTAATTTGGGTCTTTTTCCTTTTCTTTTGGATTAGTTTGGCCAATTGTTTGTCATTCTTACTAATTAATTCAAAGAACCAGCTTCTAGATTTGTTGATGTGTTCTACTGTATCTCTAGTTTCTAATTCATTGATCTCTTCTCTAATCTTAATTATGTCCCACCTTGTGTGTGGTGTTGGTTTAATTTGATGTTATTGTCCAGTTGTTTAAGGTGTAATGAGAGTTGGTGTATTTGAGATTTTTTTCAATTTTTTTGAGTGAGGCTTGGATGGCCATGTATTTCCCCCTCAGGACTGCCTTTGCTGTACCCCATAAGTTTTGGATTAATGTATCTTCATTCGCATTGGTTTCCATGAAGTGTTTCAGTTCTTCTTTGATTTCCTGGTTGATCTAGAGATTCTTGAGCAGGATCGTCTTTAGCTTTCAAGTGTTTGATTTTCTTCTGAACTTTTTGTCGTGGGTGAGTTCCAGTTTCACAGCATTGTGGTCAGAGAATATGCAGGGAATAATCTCAATCTTCTGGTATCAGTTGAGCCCTGATTTGTGACCTAGTGTGTTGTCTATTCTGGAGAAAGTTCCATGTGCACCTAAGAAGAATGAGTATTCTGCTGTCTGAGGGTGGAATGTTCTGAATATGAGATCCATCTGGCCAATGTGTCATTCAAAGCTCTTGTTTCTTTGTTGATTTTCTGTTTAGATGATCTGTCCATTGCTGAGAGTGGTGTATTAAGATCTCCTACAATTAATATGTTGATATCAATATAACTCTTTATTTTGCTTAACAGTTGGCTTATGTATTTGGCTGCTTCCTTGTTGGGGGCATAAATGTTTACAATTATTAGATCTTCTTGTGCATTGACCCTTTGAGAATGATGTAGTGTCCTTCTATGTCTCTGACTACAGTCTTTAGATTAAAATCCAATTTTTCTGATATGAGAATCGCTACCCTGGCTTTCTTTTGAGGTCCATTGGCATTAAAGAGGGCCCTCTATCCCATCACTTTCAATCTGGAAGTGTCTTTAGATTCAAAATGTGTCTCTTGTAAACAGCATTTGGATGGGTCCTTCGTTTTATCCAGTCTGCAACACTATGCCTTTTTATTGGAGCATTTAGGCCATTCACATTGAGAGTGATTATTGATAGATATATTTTTATTGATATCATGTTGCCTGTGAAGTTCGTGTGTCTATAGATTACCTCTGTAAATTTCTGTTTGGTGTCACTTGGGTTCGTTTCTCTTTTATAGAACCCCTCTTAGTATTTCTTGTAGTGCTGGCTTGGTGGTCACATAATCTTTTAGACCTTGGCGGTCCTGGAAGCTCTTTATCTCTCCTTCCATTCTGAAAGTCAGCTTTGCTGGGTACATTATCCTTGGTTGCATATTTTTGTCATGTAATTTCCTGAATATGTCTTGCCAGCCCTTTCTGGCTTGCCTGGTTTCTGTGGATTGGTCTGACGTTATTCTGATGGTCCTCCATCTATACATAAGGAATCACTTCCCCCTAGCTGCCCTTAAGACATATTCTTTGGTTAGGGACGCCTGGGTGGCTCAGTTTTTTAAGCGACTGCCTTCGCCTCAGGTCATGATCCCGGAGACCTGGGATCAAGTCCCACATTGGATTCTCTGCTTGGTGGGAAGCCTGCTTCTCCCTCTCTCACTCCCCCTGCTTGTGTTTCCTCTCTCGCTGTGTTTCTCTCTGCAAATAAATAAATAAAATCTTTAAAGAAAAAAAGACATATTCTTTGGTTTTATGATTCATGAATTTCACAATTATGTGCCTGGAGGTTTTTCTGCCCTCATTGATCTTGGGATGTGTCCTCTCTGCCTCTAGGACATGAACATTTGTTTCATTCCACTGATAAGGGAAATTTTCATCCATGATTTGTCAACTATATCTTCTAGGCTTCTCTCTCTTTCAACTCCTTCAGAGATTCCAATAATTCTGATATTGGGGCATTTCATGGCATCATTTATTTCCCTAATTCTATTTTGATGGTATTTAGCTGTTTGTTCCAAGACTACTCTTGCTCCTCCTTCTTAATCCATCTGTTTTGTAAATCACTAATACGATCTTCAGCTTCACTTACTCTAGCTGTTAGCATATTTAAATTAGATTGCATCTCATTAATAGCCTTTCTAACCTTGGCTTTCTTCTGTCATTAGAGCTTCTATCTTGAGACTAATGTTCTTTTCCAATTTTAGCCATTGCTTGGAAGATTGCTGCCCTGAATTCCATTTCTGTCATATTGTTTATGTTCATTTCCCAGTAATTTTGTGATGGTGGTTGTAGTTTCTGGGTTTTTCTTCTGTTGGTTGTTCCTCCTCTGAGTCATTTTGGTGAGGAGTGGTTGATGGGATGTATAGGTAAATATATCAGCCACCTCCAGGTGAATTGGTTGCTGGAAGGTTTCGGAGCAATCAGAAGTCACCACCAAAAAGGAAGATGAAAAAAAAAAAAGAGAGAAGAGAAAGGGAACAAGAAAAAAAAGAAAAAAACAGCCAGTGTGGGTCTCAATGGCAGGATTTATATGGTACAAAAATACAACAGGGTAAATAAAAAGACCATCAAGAGTAAAAGAAAGGTGAAGAGATCAAAAAGCTAAGCCCAACCTGAATGACCCCCAAGATCAGTATTTATATATTACCAAGGCAAAAATAATTACTCAGAAACACTGACAGAAGAATAGGGTTGGAAGTTAAGTGCAAACCCTCCTTGTGGGCAAGGAAAGTATTTCAGATCCTCCTGGCTTTGTCTTGTTATTATTGTTAGAGGAGTCCACTTTCTAAAGATATAGGGAGACTAGAACTGGTTTGTATATAGGGTAGTATTGAATAGGGATGCAGGATTACCTTGAAGCTTATAACTATATATATATTTAAAAGCAAAAAGAATAAAGGAAAGAAGAGAGAAGAAAGGGAAAAAACAGAAAGAACATAGAAGCAGCAACAACAAAAACAGAAACACAGGTGTGTGAAAAAATTTCAAGGTAAAAAGTTATTATGGAATGCTGTATTATCACAATAAGTGGATGAAAAATTAAAAGAACAAAAACCGTGAGAATAAGTTTTTAAATTTAAAGTGGAAACTTTAAAAGTAAAAATAGAAAAAAGTTAAAAAAGAAAATAAAGTGAAAAGCTCTATCTATCAAGGATACCACTTTGGGGGTAGTACCAGGAGCTTAATATATTGCTTTTCCCCCGATGTTGGGGTTTTACAGTTTTGGTGTTGTCCTCTTATTCTTCTGGCTTGCCTTCTTGGGGAGGGGCCTGCCGCATTGTTTTTCAGTCCCTTCCACCAGGACTGCGTGTCTCCACCCCCTTCCTAGGGTCTGGGCTCCATGGCAACCAGTTTTTCAGGCTTTGGTTTTCTAGAGGGTTTGTTCTTTTGTGGCTTTTTGCAGCTTTTCAGGAAGTCAGGCCAGAGCAAGATATGTGCATGCAGACCTCCTTCCCAGAGAGAGCCCTTAGTTAGCAACCATCTGGATGGTGCAGGGATCACAACCTCTCCCTGTATCTTCCCCCTTAGCCACTTGTCACAACCGGATGCACCCACAGTCACTGGTCAGATTGGTGCCCAAAGCCCCCGCTTGTCCTTTCACTCCTGCACCATGGAATCTGCAACTAATTTGGGGTTGTGTGACCTTGTCTCTGCCCAGGGAGTCTGTGGTGCATACCCACACAGGAGGGACTGAGATCCCACAGCCCCACACATCAAGTTCAAGTCTGCAAAATTGCCTCCCCTTGGGGGGGGTCTGCACCTGGACCAAGGGGCAGAGAAAAGCGGCAGAGAAAAAAAAAAGTGGCAGTTTTAAATAGGCAATCCGCTCCACAGTGTTCCTTTGCGGGGCACTGGGGTGCGCTTTCTCTCTGCAGATCTATCCCTGTTTCCCTGGCTGCCCCTCAGGCTCTCCATTTTTGCCTGCTTTTAATCAGACCATAATCTGCTGTTGTTCCCCAAACACAGAGCACTTTTGTGCTGTGGTATTGCTTTCCAATGGGTCGCCTCTGTGGGCTTCCTTCCCCATGTCCCTTTGTCTTTGGATATCCCTCTGATCACTCCCATTCCACTCTATCTCTTTGTTGATGCTTTTCTTCCCCCGTAGAGATCCAGAAGAGTGAAATATTACATTTCAGGCTGATTTCATGTGTTCTGGCAGTGTTTTTTGCAGGAATTCAGCTTACTTCAGGAGACTCCCTGAAATGGGGTCACCCAGCTTTCCGCCATCTTGCCCCTCTCCTGTGATATCTTTGACATCACCATATACTGATGTTAATTTTGATATACATAAAACCCATTTCACCAAAAATTAAGGGCTCACTATTTGTCTAGAGCCATTCTAATGGCTTTTTGTATTAAATCATTTAATCTTTTCAGGTACTTAAGGAGTATATCCCAAGAAAAAGAGGAATGGAGGCACAGAGATGCAATATAACTTACCCAAGGTAAAAGTTACTGAAGTATGGCACTGTGGAATCAAGATTTTTATGCCAGGCAGACTGACTCAAAAGAGACCAATCTGAACATCAAATTAGCAATACTATAGGTAGACCACGTTTATTGAGTAAGCATTATCCTAAGTACTTTATACACAATAATTCATTATATTTTGTATAAAAACCTACAAGTATCATTAACCCAATTATATAGATCAAAAAACAAGACACCAAAGAAGTATCATAAGTTTAGAAATGTGCTCATAGTTATATAAAGCAATTAGTGAATCCTAAATTTGTTTGCCTGACTTCAAAGTCTATGCTATTGAGAAGAAGAATATATGTCCTCCTTTCGGTTTACTCCAACATTATGAGATATATCAAATAAGAAATCTAGTTACCCTTGCCAAACATTTTTTGCGTCTCAAAAATTAAATAGGTTGGTTTGCACAGTAAAATGAAAAATAAGCAAATATTCTAGGAATAAATATATATCAATTCTTATATTGATTGTATTATAATTATAATTATAATTATTATATTGATTTATACTCCAAAGTCACAACCAAGCCTTTAGGATCATGAGATCCCTTTGCCCTTCCTGAGCTTGTCTGGCAGGAAAAGGAGCCCTGATTGTCCATTCAAGCCTCCAGGCAAAGCCCCCTGTGTACAGGCAATTCAAAACAGAGCTGGGGAAGGGCAAGAGAACATTATTATTTTTTTAATGTCAGCCAAAACACAGTCTGCTGCAGTCTCCCAAAACGCAAAAGAAAATTAAATATGTCTCTATATGTAGGCAGTTGTCAATGATTCCCAAGTAACAAGGACAATCATAATGTGGGGTACCAATGTATCCCTTAATTTTGGCCAAGATATTGACTTTTGGCCTACATTCTGTAATTCCAACAGACATCAAGTCAGCCATTGGTGTTAAGATCTTTTTTGTGTGTTGGTTTGCACTGTGTATGCTCCATATTTACATAATAATATTGTTTTCTATTATTTTCAGATTTATCAGAACACACACACACACACACACAAAATCCTACTCCATAAATTACTCAAAATCAGCCAGATAGACCCATGATTAAAAAGCTGGTTAGAAAAGAAATAATATTGTTAATCAACTTTAAATCTCAAAAATCAAATGGTGCATAAGCAATTGCTGATAAATCTGCAACATTAACTTGCTTTTTGGAGAGGACTGTTTATTAAGATAATGTTCATCTGCTGCTACATCTGCCATTAAAGCTCATGCATGCAGACAGTTGCCCCAAACTTTACTATCCTAATAACACCCTCTGTGCAAGGAGTCAGAGGCTCATTTAGCTCGGTGCCTTACTCCAAAAATTGCAACTTTCATCAAATTCTAGATCATGGACAACTTCTCTTCCCCAAATGCATATAGAAAAAAAAAAGCATACTTTTCATTTTTCTTCTTAATTTCTGCTAGAATTCCAGAAAGGAGCTGAATCTCTGACTAATACTTGCTATATAGTACATACACTATGCTTCTGAATTGACTGTTTATGGGAGAAACAACAAAAGAAAATGAGAGAAACATGATCCTCTGCTCTTTATTTCCATAGTAGACTGAAACCCCAGACCTGATAAAAATTAAATTTGTTAGGAGGGGCACCTGGGTGGCTTAGTTGGTTAAGTGGCTGACTCTGGATTTCAGCTCAGTTCATATTTCCGGGGTCCTGGGATGGAGCCCTGTGTCAGGCTCCAAGATCAGTGGGGAGTCTGCTTGAGGATTCCCTTTCTCTCTCTCCCTCTGCCCTTCCCCCTTGATCTCGCTCTCTCTCTCTCTCTAAAAATCAATCAATCTTTAAATTTGTCAAAGGGCATTAAACAGCACCATACTTTGAATATATATATCCTGCAAAAAACAACTAAAATAGGAAATCACAAAGATATATCTGCCTATGTGTCTGATTACAAGTGCATTTTTTCAGATACATTAAAACATGAAGGGGTGCCTGGGTGGCTCAGTTGGTTAAGTGTTGCCAGCTCAGGTCACAATCTCAAAATCCCAGGATCGAGCCACATCAGGCTCCCCGCTCAGAGGGGAGTCCGCTTCTCCCTCTGACCCTCCCCATCTTGGTGCTCTCTCCCTCTCACTCTCTCTTTCTCAAATAAATAAATAAAATCTTTAAAAAATAAAAAGAAAACATGGAAATACTAATGAACAAAAAAAATTCTTAGTTGTCAAATCAAGTGAAAATTTCAGCTTCATTTAGAAAATGAGAGTAACAGTCTTTACCTTAAAGAGTTTTCTTGACAATTAAACAAGACCACTGTGCAAAGTGTTTAACATAGGGCTGGTACACAGTGAGCACATAATAAGTGTTAAATGTTGACACTGGGTAGGATTACTATCCACACACTCTCCCTAAGGGTGACTGACACTATGACTCCAAGTACCACTAATAAGTGAACAGCTGCTGTGTGTGTGGTTCTAGACTAAATATGTTTCTGAACTTCAGATCTATCTATCTATCTATCTATCTATCTATCTATCTATCTATCTATATCTGTATCTATATCTATATCTATATCTATATCTATATCTATATCTATATCTATATCTATAATAAATAACTAGACATGTCTATCTGAATGTTCTTAAAGCATGCCCAGCTCAGCTGGAGATAGAGTTTTACACTTCCACCAAACCAAATGCAATTCACCTTCATTCAGAAATCTGGGAGTTGTCCTCAACTTTTTCTCTCTTGCACCATCCATCTACTCAGTCTCCTGGTTCTATTGATTCAACCTCTTAATTATATTTCACGTTTATATCCCCTTATTGATATTAACACTGCCATTGGTGTAGTTCAAGATCTGACCATTTTTGCCTGGATCTGTGCTGTGCTTTTTAATTGGTTTCTCAGCTTTTGTTTGTGCCCCAACTTCTACGTTGTCACTAAAGCTGCCAAATGTAAATTGAGTGTGGTACTCATTGGTAAAACACTTCAGTGGCTCTCATTTTCTATAAGATAAAGACAAAATTCCTTAATGTCTGGATCTCTTAGAGGACAATAAATATCACCTTACCTGCAAAATTATGATATTGAGGGGAAAAAAAGGATGAGAGATGGATAACTAAAACATCTCCTTTATTACTGTTGAAGCTGTGATGGAAATATGAATAAAACTTACAATCAAGTATGCCTCAATACCAAACACCAGAATCAGGAAAATCACCCTCCCAGTCCCAGGTAGTGCTGAACCAAAGCAATTCTTCCCATCTGGATGGTGCTCTGAGCTAGCAGCACCCTGGAGAGAAGGAACGGTTTCTTCTAGGAGTTTTACAGTTTCATGTCTTATCTTTAAGTCTTTAATCCATTTTGAGTTGATTTTTGTGAATATTTTAAGTGTACAGTTTCATCCTTTTGCATGTGAATATCCAGTTTACCCACCACCATTTGTTGAAGAGACTATCTTTTCTCCATACTTAACATTGACTTAAAACAGTTGATTTTACATGTGTGATTTTATTTTGGGATTCTATTCTGTTCTATTAGTTTATATGTCTGTCTTAATGCCAGAAATTAGTCTTGGCAATACTTTATTGTATATGAAACCAAAAGCAAAAACTGATAAATGGGTCTATATCAAACTAAAAAGCTTTTGCACAGCAAAGGAATATCAACAAAATATAGGTAATCTACAGAATGGGAGAAAATATTTGCAAACTATCTGATAAAGGGTAATATTTAGGGCACTTCAGTTCAATAACACAAAAAATAAATTTTTTTAAGTGGAAAAGATTTGAATGGATAGTTCTCAGTGAAGACATACAAATCCCCAACAGGTATATGAAAAGGTGCTCAATATCAGTAATCATTAGGGAAATGCAAGTGAAACCTCAATGAGGTATAACCTCACACTTGTTAGAGTGGCTATTATAAAAACAAGAAATAAAAATGATGGTGAGGATGTACAGTGATTAGAACTATTGTACACTGCTGGTGGGAGTGTAAAAAAAATGTAGGCATCATGGAAAACAGTGTGGAAAGTCATCAAAAAATTAAAAATAAGAGTACCTATATAATCCAGTAATCTCACTGCTGGTTTTCATTCAAAAGAAATCAAAATATTATATGTAAGAGATATCTGTATTGCCATGTTCTTTGCAACATTATCCACAATAGCCAATATTTAAAAACAACCTGTTATCCATCAATAGAAGAATGGATAAAGAAAGTGTAATGTATATATGTATTCCATTGAAGTACTATTTAAACCTTTAAAAACCTGCTACATGTAACAATATGGATGAATCTTGAGAACATTATACTAAGTGAAATAAGCTAGTCACAAAACAACAAATATTACATAACACTGATATGAGGTATTTAAAATACTCAAATGCAGAGAAAGGAAGAGTAGAATGGTGGTTGCCTGGGGCTGAGGGAAGGCAGAAATAGGGAGTTGCCTATGGTCAAATAATCTTTGACAAAGCAGGAAAATATATCCAGTGGAAAAAAGACAGTCTCTTCAATAAATGGTGCTGGGAAAATTGGACAGCTACTTATAAAAGAATGAAATTCAAACATTCTCTTATGCCACACACAAAGGCAAACTTGAAATGGATGAAAGACCTCAACGTGAGGCAGGAATCCATCAAAATCCTAGGGGAGAACATAGTCAGTAACCTCTTTTGACATCGGCCACAGCAACTTCTTTCAAGACATGTCTCCAAAGGCAAAGGAGACAACAGCAAAAATGAATTTTGGGACTTCATCAAAATAAAAAGCTTCTGCACAGCAAAGGAAACAGTCAACAAAACAAAGAGGAAACCCATGGAATGGGAGAGGATATTTGCAAATGACACTATAGACAAAGGGCTGATATTCAAGATCTATAAAGTACTCCTCAAACTCAACAACCAAAATAAAGATCGCCACATCAAAAAATGAGCAGGAGATGTGAAGATGCACTTCTCCATAGAAGACATACATATGGCTAACAGACACATGAAAAAATGTTCAATATCACTAGCTATCAGGGAAATTCAAATCAAAACCACATTGAGATACCACCTTATACTAGTTAGAATTGTCAAAGTTAACAGGACATGAAACAACAAGTGTTGGAGAAGCTGTGGAGAAAGGGGAACCCTCTTACACTGTTGGTGGGAATGCAAGTTGGTGTTAGCCACTTTGGAAAACAGTGTGGAGATTCCTTAAAAAATTAAAAATAGAGCTACTCTATGACTCTGCAATTGCACTATTGGGTATTTACCCCAAAGATACAGATGTAGTGAAAAGAAGGTCCATATGTACCCCAATGTTCATTGCAGCAATGGTCACAATTGCCAAACTATGGAAAGAGCCAAGGTGCCCTTCAACAGATGAATGGATAAAGAAGATAAGATACATAGATACAATGGAATATTACACCTTCATCAGAAAGGATGAATACCCAACTTTTGTAGCAACATGGACCAGATTGGAGGAGATTATGCTGAGTGAAATAAGCCAAGCAGAGAAAGTCAAGAATCACATGGTTTCACTTACTTGTGGAGTATACGGAGTAAAATAGAGGACAGTAGGAGAAGGAACAGAAATGGGAAGTGGGGTAAATTGGGGAGGGAGACAAAACATGAGAGAATCTGAACTCATAAACAAACTGAGGGTCTTCGAGAGGATAGGGTGGGGGGATGGATGAGCCTGGTGGTGGATATTGAGGGCACGTATTGCTTGGAACACTGGATGTGGAGCATAAACAATGAATCTGCAAACACTGAAAAAATAAAATAAAATAAATTTTAAAAAAATAAATAAGGAGTTGCTATTCAACAGGTATAAAGTTTTAGTTATACAAGATAATTAGCTTCTAAGGAAGCTACAGTTTTCCCTAGAGTTATAAATACTGTATTGCACACTTAAAATTTTGTTAAGAGAATAGATCTCATGTTAAAAGTTTTTACAAAAATGAAAAAAATTAAATTTAAAAAAGAAGAGAAATGGTGAAGTATGTCAATACTTCCTTTTAAATCTATCTAAATTTAACTCTGAGAGGTGGTTCCACACAATCCCCTTAAAGTAGAGTAAGCAAGGCAGGGTGCATCACTTTAATAAGAATATCTTTCAACCCAAAGGAAACATCAGGTGTGTTCTCCGCTAATGACTAGCCTGGCCAATCAAGGCCCTTATGAACTGACCTCTAGAGCTTCTCCTGTAGCCCCATCATCTGACACTTCCTGTCACCCTAGGTCTTGTTATCAATGTCAAAGTGTGTTTCATAGAATATTAGTAAGTTTTATTTATTTTTATTTTTTAAAGATTTTATTTATTTGACATAAAGAAACACAGCTAGAGAGGGAACACAAGCAGAGGGAGTGAGAGAGGGAGAAGCAGGCTTCCTGCCAAGCAGGGCACCAGATGCAGGGCTTGATTTTGAAACTCTGGGATCATGACCTGAGTCGAAGGCAGACACTTAATGACTGAGCCACCCAGGTGCCCCTGTTAATAAGTTTTGTGTGTGTTGTTGTTGTTGTTGTTTTTTTTAAAGAGGGCACATGCTCCTCAATGTTCATAGTAGCAATTTGCACAATCGCCAAACTGTGGAAGGATCCCAGATGCCCTTCAACAGACAAATGGATAAAGAAGATGTGGTCCATATATATAATGGAATATTATTCAGCCATCAGAAATGATGAATACCTACCATCTGCATTGACATGGATAGAACTGGAAGGGATTATGCTAAGTGAAATAAGTTAAGCAGAGAAAGTCAATTATCATATGGTTTCACTTGTTTGTGGAACGTAAGGAATAGCATCAAGGACATTAGGAGAAGAAACAAAAAATGAAGGGGAGGATTCAGAGGGGAAGATGAACCATTAGAGACCATGGATTCCAGGAAACAAACTGAGGGTTTTGGGGGCATGAGGTGGGGGAATGGGTTAGCCCAGTGATGGGTATTAAGGAGGGTAAGTATTGTAATGAATGCTGGGTGTGTTATACACAAACAATGAATCATGGAACACTGTAACAAAAACTAACAAAGCACTGTATGGTGACTAAACTAACATAATAAAAAAACAAATAAAACAAAAAAACAAATAAAACATGGAAAAAATAAAAAGAGATGTTAGTAGAGGAAATCTATCATCAAACAATTTTGAGAAATTCTAGACCAAATAAACAGCTTTCCTCACTGTAGAGTATCTTCAGATCCCTTAATATGCTAATAGACATTATGACTTTCCAAGAAGGAGATAGGCCATTTGTTTCCAGGTCATCTTGAGGGATGTTTCCTAAGGCATGCTTTGGAAAATGCTATAGTAAAAACATTTCACTTGCAGTTCTGAACAGATCTTATTCGCTCATGCTTCTAAACCACTGGACATGCTCTCCCCACTGCTTAAATGTACTTCCCTCCTCTGCTTCACTACCGTCCCATAACATTTTAAGACTCAATTCAAGTTAACCTCTAGAGTCTTTCTCAGCCCCTAGACTTCCCCTCCCACTCTCCCACTGTTGTGTTTCTTTTTTTCTTTTCTTTCTTTTTTTTTAGATTATTTATTTATCTGAGAGAGAGAGAGAGAGAGAGAGAGAGCAGCAGGGGAGGAGAAGAGGGAGAAGGAGAAACAGATCCTCACTAAGCAGAAGTAGTCCGACATGGGGCTCAATTCCAGGACCCTAAGATTGTGACCTGTGCCAAAGGCAGACACTTAACCAACTGAGCCACCCCGGTGCCCCTGCTGTGTTTCTCTTGCAATCATATCACTTTTTGCTGTGTATTACTATTGGTTTTATTTCACTGTCCATTTTATCAAATGGGAATAATAAGATGTTAGAAAATATTTTTTATCTTTTATCTTAAACAGCCTAAAAATGTTAGACATTTGCTAAATAATTGTATAAAAAGAAATGCATTTGAACTTTTTTGGGTGTCAGTTCAAACTTAACATGATGCTCTGTGCCTGCTGCCTGCCCCACCCTACTCTTAACACTCACTTGTCTCATGCCATTTTTCACCCATCCTGAACATCATTTCCTGTTTCTTGCCTCTTTGGCCTTCCCATATATTGTTTCCTCTTTCTGGAGTTTTCTAAACCTTCTGTCTACTAAACCCTTTTATTTTTTTTTCATACATTTCATTTCCTCTAGGGTCTCCCAAAATGAGATGAGATGCCCTTATACAGATCTTAAACTTATATTACTACCTCTCTCTAACTTATATTATTGTAATTGCTTATTTAGTTATTTAGTTATTTATATATTATATGTAAATGCAGCAACCATATCTGCCCTGCTCACTAATGTGTCTTCATTGATGAACAAGAGCCTGACACATTGTAGATGAGCAACCAGTAGTGAAATGAATTACCAATTAGTTATGCTTCTCACCAAAGCTCTACATACCTAATCTATTTGGAATTTTATGATGTTCATTTCATCAATGTCCCAGTATACTGTCTGCTTTTACATGAGGTGATGGGTTGTCTTTTACTTTTACTTTTCTTTTTCCCATTCCCAGTGCTTCTGTCCATAATTTGTCACTTGCATGCTGGGACCTAATTTACAAATCAATTCCTACCTCCTCCGTGTCATACTGCTGTCTCTCTCTACAAATTATAACTTACAGGTCCCTCAGGTTAACTAGAACATACAAAAGGCTGAAAAACTCTACAAGGGCTTGTTTCCATTGACATTAAAATAGTGGGTCATACTATATCCAGAAAATTCATGTGGAAATGGCAGTTTGATAGATTTCTTCAAAGAACAAAACAATTACAGAGAAGCAATTTTCTTTCCCAAGAGACTAGTAAAGTGCTTTCCTTGTGTCACTTTTCAGTATTTTATGTTGTGGTGAGTAACTACATCTTTTCCTTCCAATTAGAAAAGCCATCAACAAGCTGTAGAGTAAACAGCTAACCAGTCAAGTAAAAAATGTATGTGAGCATACAACCCCAAACCACTGTTTTTCAAAACTGACCAGATACAGGGATGCTACAGAACATCTTTCTCAACAAATGTTAATAAAATTATATTAATATAATTTTTCCTTATATCTAGTGTTTATTTTTTGTAAATTTTTTTGGTATCATTTTAAGTGAAGAACATGACTAGATTAAAAACCATAAAGGAGGCAAAATAGGACACAATATCCTCAAACTACAAAGTTGCCCCCAAAGCAAAAATATACTCTTTATTTTAACTCTGAGATTTTATTTTATAATTTTCGTTTTTAAAAGAACTAATGTATATTTATTATAGAAAATCTGCAAAATAAAGATAATCTGATAACCCACCGTAGAAATTCCAGAAATTCAATGTGAGGGTAAGATTTTATAGAAGCATTTGGAATTTTTAGAGGATAGACAGGTTTAATGTGCAGAGCTGGTTGGGAGTTATCAATTTGGAACCTCCTTGAAAAGGAATATAAGATTAGTTCTACACAAAATTCTGAATTAAATAAAATTTGAGCTATTATAATTTCTAAAAATGCCTCCTTAGCTTTCCTCTTTAGCTAAGCCCTAACAGTTCCTTCCTTCTATAATTATACTCTTGTCTCCACCCTCCATGCCATGGCTAACTCCAGATTCTCTCCACATTGGTCCACCCTGCATATAACTTACAGGTTTTCTTTTAAAACATAAATATGATAACGTCAGTCTTCACACTAAACACATTTAAATCCTCTTTCTGTTGTAAACTTGATGTACATACTAAAGTCTTTGTTATTCTAACTTTGACTTCTCTAACTTTATTTTTGAGGACTTAAGACAAGGAAAATGAACTCACTTAGTGCCAAAAACAATTATTGTTGTAATAATCATTATGATGATGATGTTGCATAAAAACTTAAACATTAATCATTTTTTATAAATTTTCTAATTACTAAAGTTAAAACAACATACCTTTGGATGAAAATTGGACTAAATATGACCCATAGTCTCTCAACCAAAGTTAACCACTATTAATTTGTTAAAATATGGCCTTCTAAAACATGTTTTCCATATACACTTACATAATCTAGATTAACAAAGATATTTAATTTAAATGAGGCAAAAACCACACTTATGATAATTCAAATACAGAGAGTGTATAGTACAGAAATATGTATTTAAAAAGTATAACTAACACTAAAATCTCAATCCTATAATAGTTCCCTCATACTTGGTAATTACTCAAAAAATGTATACGGGTAAACCTGGTAAACCTAGAGTGAAGGGGACTGTACATTGGGCTTGCATGATGGTGGTAAGTAGTGGTAGTATATTCCCTTTCCTTGTTTTAATTTTCTTTGTGAAACACCATTGCTATTGTCTTTGTGTCCCTCCCAAAAATCATGTTAGAATTCTAACTCCCAAAAGTGATAGCGTTAGAAGATGAGACCACTGGGAGGTGCTTATGCAATGAAGGTGGAGCCCTCCTGAATTGGATTAATGTTTTTTAAAAGAAATCTCACAGAGGTCCCTTGCCCTTTTCATCCTGTAAGGATAAAATGAGGTGTCTGTGACCCAGAAAAGAGCCCCTCAGATAATCATGCTGCAACCAGAGCTCTGACTTCCAACACCAAAGCTGTGAGAACTAAATGTTTTTTGTTTATAAGCCACATAATACAATCTGAACTATTTTATTATAGCAGCCTGAACAGACTAAGACTGCCATCTACATATTATACTTTTTATCCCAGCTTAATTAAAGTTTGATCAACAAATAAAAATTCTACATTTTTAAGGGGTACAATGTGATATTTGGATATACCCATATATTGTGAAATGATAGCCACAATCAAGCTATTTAACACAGCCATTACCTCTTACACTTACTAGAAAGGATGAATAACCAACTTTTGTATCAAAGATGTTCCCCACCTAATATAATCTTATTGAAATTCAACTATAAATACATCACCACCACTTTCATTCAAGTGATAATGAAAAACCATACAAGCTTTCTTCAGATAGAGAAAGTTATCATGATGCCACTTCAAAAGTTTCTTTCTAGTAGTTCAGTGTTCCTTATCCACGGGAGAGGCCCATTTCTTTTTTCTTTTTTCTTTTTTTCCCATTCCTACTCTAGTACTGTCAAAGTACCACTGATGTTATCTTTTCCTCATTTCTGAATTCAATGAACTCAATGTTAAATGTAAGCACCAATTACACATACTATATATTGAGTAGCAATAACAAATAAATAACATTTCTTACCTAAGTAAAGAAAAAAAAAAAAATCTACCCGTAGATCTATAAGTATAGGTGTTTAGGCTGTGGACAGGATGCATGACAAGAAGACTATTAGTTCAAAGCATATAAAATGATCTGTAAAACAGCACCCTAGCCTAATAGGAATCCTCATGATTGTAGTAGCTGGGAATGGTAAGGAAACACATTGAAGCCTCACTCCTTTTGCAGGGAAATGAACTGTTTGGTCAGACGATCAGGTTGCCTAAAGTTTTCCCATGATTAGCAGCTGTAAAATCATAGCAGTCTACTTCAGGGTGGTATCAACTACCTTGTAGAAATTTCTGAAAATATGGACTCATTTGTTTGTTTTTATTTTTTATACTCAGGTCTGAGTGACTGAGGCTACCTACCACCTTATCTTGAATCAGACCCAGATCCCTGTTCAGCAGGGCTAGGGAATTTTGGCACTACACGATACACAAAAGCTTGGTGGCCTGCCTGTCAACATTCTTCACAGGTACTCTGTGGTCTATAAATTAAAGATCTCAGCATGCTTGTCTATTCACACTTCTAGATTAATATTCCTCCTTGGCTGCCACAGAACATTCTGAGTTCAAATCTAATTCTGCTTCTTCCTTGTTAAGCCTCAGAAAAGTCATTAACCTACCTGAATCTCTGTTCTGTAAAATAAACAATGCTGATAAGTCTATTTCATAGGACTCCTGCAGGAAATGACAAAATTTAAGTGCATAATTATGTCTACACATTTATTTGTGAAGTCCAACATAAACTAACTCCAAATTACTTTAATAACAAATCAAACCACCTCAAGGCAAGACAATTTTTGAAAAATGTAAATGCTTTCATAAAAGACCAAAACTACTATCATGAAACCAGAGTGCAAGGAGAAAAAAAGATTAAACTTTGACAAAGTAGAAAGCAAAAAATATGAATCATTCACAGGAACTTAATTTATAAAAGCATTATTCATAATGGTATTTTCCTCATGGTACTTACACAGAAGTTAATCTTATGTCTGTAAGAAAAAAGGAAAGTTTCCTATCTAATGGTGTTTTTCCTCCATACACTGTTAAAATTTTAAAGAAAACACTAACTGGGTGTGATAAAAGAAAAAAAGTCTAGAAATTTCAGACACCCTTTTCAGAAAAAGTATTCTGCATGAAATAGAGAAAGAAAACTTGTACTAAAAATATGGAAACACAAAGAAGAATGACTCCACAAAGAGTTAAAAAGTAAAACAGTAAAAAATTCAGAGAGTAATACAGCTTAACAAAACAGTTCAATCAATCCTTAGATGCAGAGGAATTCACTAATAAATGAATCTGCTCTGACACTTTCATTTTTTTGTCTAGGGTGTTCAAAATTAAAATTTATCATTCTAGTTGTTCATAGTTCTACGTACTAAAAAGTAGGCCAGATTGTATCATATTCAAATTCTATTTGACTAGATAGAAATAAATTACTATTCATGCATAGTTTTTAGAATTTCTCAAAGTTAAACCAATTTAGTAGAAATTACCCTGAGCAGTTTTCAAGAAGTTTTAATTTAACTCAAATGTTTAATAAGATATTAACAAATATAGTCAGGAATGTGCATTTAAATTCTTGGATGATAAGACCATTGTTGTTATTAACAGGTGATTATACTAATAGCATTTTCCACATAAGTAAAAATATATTAATTAAAAATGGCAGAAAAGTATTTTCTTCATGAATGCAGTAGATTTTTTTTAAAGATTGTATTTACTTATTTTAGAGAGAGAGAGAGAGAGAGAGTGAGTGCAAACACCAGCAAGGGGAGTGGCAGAAGGAAAAGTAGAGGGAGAAGAAGGCTCCCCACTGAGCAGGGAGCCTGATACATGGCTGGATCCCAGGACCTTGGGATCATGACCTGAGCCGAAGGCAGATGCTTAACTAACTGAGCCACCCAGACACCCCATGAATGTAACAGATATTCAATGAGCAATATCCAAGGGCCAGATGCTGTTCTAGGAATTGGTGATGCATTAATGAAAAATTAAAAAGAGGTTGCTGCTCTCATGAATATTATATTCAGAATGGGAATGGGGGTAAAGAATATAGATAAATGATAAAGAAGAAAATATCTGGTAATTCAACATGTTATGTAGAGATAGAATAGGATGATTTAATAGAGAGTGATTGGGTGACTCTTATAACAGGCCTCAAAGAAATTATGTTAGTCTGAGACATGAATAAAGTCAGTCTTCTAAAGAAGGATAGGGAATTTCAGGAAGAAAAACAGCTAACAGTAAAGGCAAGGTAGAAGCTGAGGAGATGGTATGGGAGAGAGGATTTTGTAGACATACAAAGAGTTTGAATTCTATTTTAACTGTCATAGTGAGTTGTCATTAGATTTACAGCAGAGTATAAACATCATACAATTTATATTTTTTAAGCGTATTTTTAAAAAGCCACTAGCTACTGTTGTAAAAGTAGATTAAGGAAGCAGAGCAAGGAGTAGTAGGCTATCATGGTAACATGGGTGAGAGATGAGAGTGACTGGCATGATGGTACCATCATGGAGATGGAAAGAAATGAAATTTCAGAAAGAAATGAAATTTGAATATGTACTTAATAGGAATTACCATTGGAGGTACAAGTGAGGGAAAATGAGAAATCATAAATAAATCCTGTGCTTTGACTGAAATAAGTAGAATGATGGCACAATGCTGATTACCAAAATGGAGAGGAGTGGCAAGCATACAGTAAGTGAAGCCTAAAGCACAATTTGAAAACCTAAGACTCAAGATTGTAGAAATGCCTTATAACTATCTATTTCATTATTTCATGATAACCCTTTTAAGGCAGGTAATAATCATATATTAGGAAATTAAGAAAGTAAAAATATAGGACTAAATATACAACTAAGTACATAGTTCTAGGGTAAGGAATTTGATTAACAATTTAGAAATAATTTAATGACAATTTATAAACATGTCATTTATATGAAAATATATTAGAAATTTTTTTAAGGATTTTACTTATTTATTTGACAGACAGAGAGATAGCGAAAGCAGGAACACAAGCAGAGGGAGTGGGAAAGGGAGAAGCAGGCTTCCCTTGAGCAGGGAGCCCGATATGGGGCTCTATCCAGGACCCTAGGATTATGACGTGAATCGAAGGCAGATGCTTAATGACTGAGCCATCCAGGTGCCCCTATATTAGAATTTTTATTAAAGTGAGTATCAGCAACAGAAATTTAATCTCGTTTATGAAAAAAATCAATTATAATAATTATAAAATCAGAACAGGACATTATTAGGTTTCAGGAACACAGAATCTAAATAGCATTTATATTTAAACAAAATTCCAAAATATTTAGGGACAGAACTCCACCTTCCAGTATAGAGGCAAAAGGGGAGTAGAAAATAACATCTTTTGATTTTTAACCTGAGGCCTTAACTACAACCCCCCAATTTTCTATATATGTGGCAAAAGAGCTATGATAGCTAAAAGTAGACAGCAAAGTATGATCCCACAGACTGTTAACTTATGCTGAACACAAGCCTCAACATTTTTATTAAGTTGGGACTTTTTGAGAAAATCTGGTATCCCATGAACTGGCATGGGAATAAAAGAAAATACTCACAAAATTTGAAAACCCTAAATCCTAGCCCTTCTCTATAGTTTGTTCTTTCCTGTTGAAATGTATTACTCTGTCAATTCATTAAGTTTAAAGTTAATCAATAACTTAAATCCTCTCACAGATAATAGAAAGGATTTCCAAATATTTAAATCTACTTAAACTTCCAAATTTTTCACTTGATATCGTTCCGAATATTCACTTTATTTTCTTCTTCTGGGATCTAGATATTTGTTACTGTTCATTTTAGCATCCATAGTCTTTAAACACTCTATCAAATTCCGTATCTCCCTGTATCTTTGCATTGTATTCTGGTTTGTTCCTGAAACTTTATCACATAACTCACTACTTCTCCACTAAACTTCATTTTCTTATTGTTTACTTTACCTATATATTTCTCTATATATTTTTTACATTTATAAAATATCTATTGGAATTTGTTTTTCAAATCTACCACGACAGTTTTTATTGTTCCCTGCACTTGCTAATTGGTGTTCCACTTATCCCTTTAAATGTTTCTAAGTAATTTATATTTTTTCTTTAAAGATTTTATTTATTTCTTTGAGAGAGAGAGAGAATGAGCAGTGGGGAGGGGCCAAGGGAGAGGGAGACACTGAGCAGGGAGCCTGACATGGGGCTCAATCCCAGGACCCCAAGATCATGACCTGAGCTGAAGGCAGGTGTTTAAAACTGACTAAGAAGCCCAGGTATCCCAAAGTAATAAAATCTTGAATCTTGAATCTTCTAATATCTGTTGACTGTTGTTTTCATTTACCTTGAAATTATGGCTTGTTTCTTAAAAAATTGGTGACTTTGTCTTTTAAAGTAAGCTCATATTTTTTAATTTAATCTGTGAGATACATTTGTTTGGTCCTAAATTGAAGATGCTTTCTTTTAAAGATGAATTTGGATTTTCTTCTTCTGAGTTCCTGAGAAAATCACTAACCTGGGAATACTTCGGTCTTTTCAAGTTTCTCAAGCTCAAGCTCAACTTCCTTATATTTCTGGAGTCTCAAGGATTTTCCATCACATCACTGAAGTAGTCATTTTTTGTCTTCTTTTCCACATTTTTTATTATAGCTTAATCCTCAGATCTCCTTCCTCTGGTATTGCCTTGCTTAAATTTAAAAATTTAATTTAATTTTGAGAATTATGTTAGCAATTCTTAAATGCATTAAAATGTATATTTGTTATAATTTATCCAGGATACAATGTAATTTTTTCAAAAAGGCCCTTTACAATTATTTATCAGGAAGTTCGATTCTGGGCTGCCTGTGGTAAGCATCTGCCTTCGGCTCACGTCATGATCCCAAGGTGCTGGGATTGAGTCCCTCATTGGGCTCCTTCCTCAGTGGGAAGCCTGCTTCTCCCTCTGCCTGCTGCTCCCCCTGCTTGTATGTGCTCTCTCTCTGGTAAATAAATTTTAAAAATCTTAAAAAATATATAGAGAGATTTATATTCTGTAACACTTCAAAAAGGAGAACTAGACTGTCATAAAATAATGTTTTAAAAACCACAAGTAGATGTAAATTACTTTGACTGAATTGACAGAAATAGAAATATACATATTTAATAATAAACATGAGAGCATATTTGTGAATATTTATTTTGATTGAGTTAGATGTGTTGATATGGTTACCTTCAATAGACAATCTGCAGGCTTAAATAGCTCACTATGCTCGTAATGGTATGCTGCGTTAATTAGCACAAACCTAGAACCAATATTCAAAAGAACTGAGATCAAGACACCCCCTAAAATATTTTGGAGAAATAAATAATGAATACTTGGAGTTAGGAATTAAGAATAGGCTATACATTATGGCTATAAAAGCAGGTGGAAAATTGTGCAACTGAAATGGGTTACTTAATCTTAATGGGGCTTGAATAACTCTAGTGAAAAGGACAAGTAAACTACTAACTATAACAATGAGAATATATTACCATGGTAACAAAATGGCTTGAATTGTAACTATCTTAGGTTGTGGTTGAGAGTTCCTAAAATAGAAACAAAACCAAAGTTTGAGAAGAGGTACTACCCCTGTTTTTTTCAGTATTATATTCTTAGTGCCTAGAGCTATGGTTGGTACCTAGCAGGAACTTAATAAATACTTGTTAACAAATGAAAACAAAACACACTAAAATAGTATAACAACAAACACAACAAAGTATTCCAGGTTTGTGAAAAAAAAAGACTAAACAGCCAGTACAGTGAAAATGCCTCACCAGATTCTCATATTTCAGTCTGTCTATGAACCTTACTTATTTTTAACCTAAATTTCTTCAAAATCATTGATGGATTAGAAGCAAAAAAAAAGTATCACTACTTGTGCACAAACTGATTAACTCTGTGTAATTAATGTGAAAAAGAGATAAAATGCATAGGTTTGGAAATGTTAATAAATTCCACACTATATTATGTATAATTTAGTATCAAAGTAATGTGACTTTTATGTGTTTTATATTTAATATCTGAGCTTTTTATAACATTGCAGAAAGACTGATATATATTTAAGCTAATTCCACTACAGTTAAGTTAAACATTATGAATGTTTAAACAATTCTGGCTTCATAAGTTTCTATATGCATCCTGAAGCTCAAAATTAAATATCTTAACTAAACTGTCACCAGTCCTACCCTTGACAGGTCATCTTAGTTCTCTGGGGCAATTACCAACCCTGCCAAAAGCCTGTGGTTTATTTTATCTGCCCTTGCTTGCAGCTCCAAGGAAAATATCATTTTACTGTGCTGGAGGACTTCATTATCAATTATTACCAACCTCACTGTTTTTCACAAAACCTTTACTCATCCCTAAAAACAGTATTCTTTCTTAACTTGCTATAATGGCTCTTCCAAATTTTGACAACTCTCCCAAAAGCAACCATACCACTTTCTGAAGGTGACCCACTGGCTTTACTTTATTCTTTGCTACCCTTTTTCTTCTCTTTGCTCTCTCTTGTCAAATAGTTTGATTTTGATAATTGTTTGACAAATATATTAATGAATAGAATCATTTGAGTGAAAGTAAAAACAACTGGTGTGATTGCAGAATGTGAATGATCCCATTCATTTATGCAACTAAATCAGTGTTGTAAAGAAGTATTTTAAAGCCTTTGTCACCAAAGGAATGTAGCCATTTTAAAGGAATAATTACATTATAAATGTAATTTATGCAAATAACTGGTATTAACATATGAAAAATATAGTGTAGGCCCTGAGTACTGTAAAATTCAAAAAGAGATTGTTTCCATTTTTTTCAGAATATAAAAAATAATTGGACAAAAGGTCAGATTAAAACTTTGATGAGTGTTCCTATAGGACCTTTACGAACTGATTTTGTCCTTCGTTTTATACATTCAGTTAATTGTACATCTGTTCTTCATAATGTCATTATGAATATTTAATATTTTCACCTTTTAGAATTATTATAATTTTAAAGTATTATACACAAAGAGCAATAAAAAATAAATTACTAAAATAAGCTATCTTACGAGTACTTAGGAAATGTCTAAACCCAGAAGATATTAAAAATGGATGGAAAATCATCTGTCTTAGGTAGAAGAGACATTAATTTGACTATAATTAGGAGAATTGGTTGTGTGCTCTGATTTTCTTATAATTTAGAAGATGGGTCCACGTTGAACTCACCATTTTGAACTAACCTTTTATAATATGATTACCAGAAAGAAAAGAATAGGAGCACATATATGTTTATACACTTCCTTTCCTTTCAAGGAAGAAAGAAATCAACACCAAACTTAATATTAAGTTAGATACTACAATATTGAGTTATACATCTTTTATAAGTATAGAAGGAATGCTGAGATAAGCCACAGGGAAATTTTATAATAGCAGAAGCAATTTCTATGTGGTAGTTACGTGCTTAAATGGAAACTGGACAGCTTGTTTAAAAACTAAGGCCATTCCCACTCAATATTGTTGATACTGAAAAACCCAATAATGAACAGCATGTATGAATGGTAAAAGGTATAGATGCTTAAAAGTATAATTAACTGTTAGCAATATTTTTTTAATGTTCAGCAAGTAAAGACTTTAGATGTTCTTTTTATAGTCTTTTTAAAAGTTAATACTTGCTAAAATAGCACAAGATTTAGCAGATCCAAAAAGGAACTTTGAATGACTTATGACAGGAAGACAAGGTTCACAAATGACTTATACCCTGCAGATGAAATGTGAGAATAGACACCACATATGCTGTCATAAGTCACACCTCTGGGACTTCTTCCCATTTATCCTGTGATTTTTTTTTTTATTAAAGTTTTTGATTCTATATACTCTGCTATCTGGACCACTGAAATGGCTGAATCTTTGAATTTTTAATAGTTCTAACATGAATCTTGATGTATAATTGTAATTTTAAGACTTGAATTTAAAAATTTTACAAAGAAATGCCTTATTTCTCTAGACTAAAAATTCTATTACAATTTCTCATTCCATATCATGACTTCAGTAAATATCAGTATTTCCAAAATCATTGTTTAATAACAGATTACCCAAACTATCAATGCTCTTTTACATTTAATATTTTATAAGAAAGCCCTAGAAGTTTCATAATTACTTTCCAGCAGTTAGTGAGGAAAAATATAAAAATAAATACCAATTCTTTTAGCCCACAATAATAAGTCAGAAGAGCTAAATCTCTGAAGGGAGGTAGTCCTGAATTTAATCCTATTTTTGTCATTTATCTAACATGTGGATTTGATCAACTTATATTACATCTTAAGTTTCTTCATCAGTTTAATAGAAATATCTATATTGTGTAGGGAGAGAGAGAAAGTGTGTGTATATGTATGGGGTTTTTTTATTATTTTATTTTTCAGTGTTCCAAGATTCATTGTTTATGCCCCACACCCAGTGCTCCACGCAATATGTGCCCTCAGTACCCACCACCAGGTTCCAGAAAAAGAGAAAGATGTAATACAAGTTTATGACATGCTGACATAAGGAGTAGTTACCATCTACCAAGCAATCAATGGGAAAATATGTTTGTCAGCCTTAAAGTACTGCTCTGTGTATGAGTAATGGGGCCCTGACTTGGAATAATTACAAATTTATTTTCCTCTCTTTTTTAGAGAGTTTGATCTTGGTAGAACAAGGGAAATACTTTCACACCAAGAATTTAGGTGTAACTTTTGGTCTCTGAAAATTATTCTCTAATTCAAGAAGCCCCCATCCCAGCTAAGGGTAGATAACATAAAGTATTTCTGACAAACCACATCATTTGAGGTACAATCTAAAGCCAAATAGTTCCCTTGACCTTCTTTTCTCAGGAAAGGTTTTGATGTAGCTCGCTATTGAGAGAGGAGGGGCTGAGATACTTATAGCATCATCAGATTGTAGAGGAAGCCTTTGACCTCTAGTCTTTGCTGGCATCAGCTTTTCTGTCCATCTGTTGTGGTCCCCAGGCTTGATTGTGTTGCCATCCGTGCCTGCTTCTTCCGCCCTGACTAGGAGAGACCTTAAAGTCTGCCAACTCAGCTAACTTCTCAGATCATTGGAAACTGCAGTTTCATTCCCACACGATTCCTGGCTGCAGGAATCTTGGCAGTTGTATTTAGGCACCTAATGCAGACAATGCCAACTGGTAAGGGTATTTGTATGCTGCCAAACATAACTTACATGGTACCAAGGAACTTAAAGCTTAAGGAATGTGCTGGTTTCCTAGGTTCCTCTCCTGCCTTCAAATTCCTCCGTAAGTTGGAATTTGTGTGGTGGGACAGGGGCAGGTTTCTTCTTGAAACATGGTTTGTTTGCAACCTTACCTTATTCTCTTCTCCTCAACAAGTCCTATGGGAGATTTTATTTATTTTTTTTTTATTGTTACTAAATTTTTTTTCCAGTGTTTCAAGATTCATTCCCCATTCCCCACACCCAGTGCTCCCCGCTTTAGGTGTCCCCAGTACCCACCACCAGGCTCTCCCATCCCTCCACCCCCCTCCCTCCAAGTCCCTCAGTTTGTTTCTGTGTTCAAAATCTCTGTTGTTTCGTTTCCCTCC